>CAUYRH010110224.1:0-52339 GCA_963574655.1 Perodicticus potto
AATATACCTTCTTATAGGGCACTGCCGGTGGCTCAAAGGAGTAGGTTACCCGCCCCAAATGCGCGAGCCGCCAACCCAGCCCCGCCCAAAAACAAAACAAACACACAAACAAACATATATATATATATATATATATATAGACACACTCACACACTTTCTTATAAAGCTTGATTTTCTGCCGTATGTTAGTTTTTTTTATTGTCTTTACTATTAAATCATAGCTTTATGTTAGTTTTATTAATGGAAAAGAATAGGCATTATCCTTCCCATCTTATAATTTTATTATAAACATACTCTTAGTTACCAACCATTTTAGAAGGGAAATGGAGAAATTTAAGTCTAGATCTAGGTTTTGCAGCTTTGGGTCTCTTGGTAGTTTGTGCTGGATAATTTTTGTTGGGGGGATACCTCTTGCACTAGAGGATGTTTAAAAGCTTCCCTGACCTCCAGACACTAGATGCTAATAATACTCTTCCAGTGTCGCAACCAAAATTACACCCAGACAATGCCAAATGCCCCTTGGGAGAAAATTGTCATTGGTTAAAAATATCTGGTCCTGATAAACTAGATATGGCAAGGAAGAACGCTTGGTCAGAGTCTAGAAAAATGAAATAGATTCATTACCCAGATTAAAAACCCAGATGGAAACCATGCCGAAAACTAGTCAATGAAGGGAGTCAGACAAAATCCCATGATTAATGAGCAAAACTCTGGGATTGGTCATAAGATCAGTGTCCTCAGACACAAAACCAACTTTTTAAATTGAAGAAGAAACTAAGTTGTTCTGTAGTATTTGTTTGACAAAAGAAAGATTCCTAAATTTACCATTACAAGCACTGATTGTATATATTGCCAATGTCAAGAAATCCATACTCTTTTATTTCAATGAGTATTATTTGTTTTTCTAAGTTCATCTATAGTTAATCAATTTTAGCCTTCTTTGCTGTTGCCAACCATATCAATGATTTTAAGGAACAAAATTTTATGCCCCAAAGAAAGATATATGAAAAGAAAACATTTGATTCTGTCAGTTGGTTCTAGTATTTCTTACCAGTGAATGAAATAGCACCTAATTACTTACTATTTCCTGTAACATTTTTAATGGACAGTGCCATACAACAGCTACTGTACAAGTTTTTGAACTAGAAGGGAATGTTAACCCCAGGTGAACCTGGAAAGTAAGGCCAAGATACATCAGTGAGGCCATCCATACCTGCTGGCAATTTGTAAAGATTTTTATAGCTTATATACAGCGAAAATTCCCCAAATTGTTTTGTGCTATTGTACTTTCTTTTCTGTTCTTTTTCTATTTTTTTTTTTTTTTTTTGAGACAGAGCCTCAATCTGTCACCCTGGGTAGAGTGCTGTGGCATCACAGCTCACAGCACCTTCCAACTCCTGGGCTCAAGCGATTCTCTTGCCTCAGTCTCCCAGTACTGGGACTACAGGCACCCACCACAATGCCTGGCTATTTTTTGGTTCTAGTTGTCATTATTGTTTAGCAGGCCCAGGCTGGATTCGAAACTTCCAGCTCTGGTGTACGTGGCTGGCACCTTAGCTGCTTGAGCTATCGTACTTTAAAGGATAAAATATTTTCATGGGAGATGCCTTATGTTTGTGTGAAATGCCTTCAGGGGACATCTATGCAAACCCAAGCCCTCTGAATGAGGTATTCACTACTACGGGCAAGCAGCAGGTTTCCTCTTAGACTTACAGAATGACCACAGAGCAACACGCCCACAGATGCAACAGACAGGATTACATTTACCCTGCTCCTTCTGAGATGGGAGACATATTTATTACATATTATATGTAAAATGTCTTCAATTTGGATATGCTTTTTATTAGTCTACCCGAGAGAACATCTAATCACTAAAATACTTGGGCCCAAAGACCGTTTAAACAATGACACCATTAAAACAATATTATAATGTATTTACTGGATATTATTATCTTTAATTTCAATGGAAGCTTTTAAAATGCTTGGGGAGTTATTTTTCATACATATAAGAAATCATCGTATCGAAAATGCAGTTTGGAATCTAAATGATGCTGAGGCTTAACATACATTCCCTATCTCTATTATCTTTTGCCTTACTCAGTATTAATTTTATACCTACATGGGGATGGTTTTCCCAGATATTAAAGTTCTTGAGTTTTCTGAGTCTGTATTGCTATATAAATGGTGAAAGAGATTACATAGATAAAAATCCCAGCTGATAAAACATTTCACTCACCCCAGTGTAGATTTACTGCTCTGCATAAAAGGACTTTGTCTGTTCCAACTCTCTGAACTTATCATGTATACACACATAGGGTTTTGTGAATTCCAAGGGATTCTGAGAGATCTGGCCCATTGTGTGATTTTGGATGAGCATTCACGTGTGAAATGCCGTACATGATCAGGACACGGGGGAAATATTTCTGCCTCTCATTCAAGTGCCAAGACCAGTTCCATGTCTTGAATAAATTTTCCCTATATAAACAGACTCTGCAAGGCAAATTCAATCCAATCTCTGTGGTTTGTAATCTCCTTGGCTACCAGAGGAAACAGGGCATCTTAGGGTTGTAGTATTATAAGAGGACAGACTATTGATATTTTTGAAAGTTTTTATAAGATTTGCCAGTCTTTTGTGATCACAGATACTTTGCTGTGAGAATAAGAACAGCATCTAAGCCAAAATTGGCCCTTGGATCTTCAAGTTTCTGAAACGTAATACTAAATTGTGTTTATTTTATGAACATTTATGTGCAGCTGACTATGCTCCTTGCCTAGATCAAACATGTGTGTGACAAAGGGAGCTGTGGTGGAGATTTGAAATTAATTAGTAGTAGTTTTATACTAGAAGGTCTGCTAAGGAGTAGGGTTTTGAGCCAGAAATGGAGAGAAGCTGATACTGATGGTTTTGTAACACGTTTCTAATGTTTATAGGCAGCTAATATTTGATGGCATTTGATGATTTTATTTTTACCATAAAGACTTGTTTTGTAATTGTAGACATTTCCTTACTGGTATTTTGCCCTTAATTAATTTTCTTAAGCATTCCAAAAATTTCTTCTCTTACTTATAATGGGAAGTAATAACTCTTGACATGATATTTTGACAAAGAATGTAAGTACTAAGCAACTTTAAGGTAACTTAGTAGTTAGAAAGAAATTCTTGTCCAGTTTTGAGATTTTTTTCTTCTGTATATGGCACAGAAGACAATGGATCTACAAGAAATAGAAGTTATTTATTAGACTGTGAGATTCTGAGGACGTGAACCATGTCTAATTACACTTGCATAACAATATCAACGTAGTATAGTGTCAATTGTTCTGATATGTGTTTAATTAATGGTTTGACGACAGAGTAGATTCATTTTTGGAAGAGAAAGAAAAATCTGACACTCTACTGCTACTCCAAATTTTGGGTTATAGAATAGAGTGTATGTATATATGAGACTGGAATGATTGTTCCAGAATTTTCTCATCATAATAGATGCAAAATATTAACTTATTGACTAAAGTCTTAATTTCATGTATAGTAATTATATTCTTGCCTTTTCAAAATTCTAGAAACATAATTAATATATCAAATTAGATTAATTTAGGAATGAAAACATGATAAATAAGTATTAGATAAATTATTATCATAATATTACCATAATAGTAAGGAAATTCTTTTATAGATATAAATTAGTACCTATCAGAACATCTTTTAAATACTAAAAAGGTCTATTAAAGATGCTTATAAACTTTATTCCTATGCTTTATACAGTTATGGAAAAGAATACTCTATTCTCCCTACAAATGTGGAATATTATATATATATTTTTATTTTTACATATACATGTGTTTATTAGGTTTCCACTTTTTACCTTCACAAATTGAAAAGGCTTAAAATTTAACAACAATAACAATGTTATAGGTAAGGACTAGAAACAAAACATCGCAAAGAACAGATGAAGATAAACACTTTCAGAAAAGAAATCAGACAATTGCTGCAATGAAGTATTAAGCAACAGTAATAATAGTAATGCAAAGAAAGTAACATTCACATTGTCCAATAAGAGTATGTGTATTATAGAATGCTTTGACTCTGAGGATCAGTATGGAGTCATGAATTAACGTATTATTTTTTTCCCAAAGTCTCAAAAATAAATAACTAGTATTTATAATTAAATACAAAAGATAATTCCAAAAAACAAATCATGCCAAATGGAATGTTATATTAAACTTTGAGTTAACATATGAAAAGCACTTTGAAAAACTAACATTATTGAGTAATTCATAGCATTTTTTTCTGTTATTTGGTATAGCTTACTTATATACATGTTATAATAAAATTTGTTCTTTAAAATAAGGCTTTAAGGCAGTTTTATATTTTGATCTTCAAACATTATTTATTGCAAAATACTATAATGTGGCATATTATTAATAGGGTAATTTATTTCCTACGTAAAATAATCACATTAGTTATATTGTGTTGGTAATTAACACAAACTGAATGCAGTTTCTACTTTTTAAAATTTCAGCATATTGTAAAGATTAGGTCTTCTAAAGAATTTCAAAATTCCTTCTCTCTGGATTTTAAGAATAAGACAGTATAAATCAAATACTGATTTATTTCTATAGAAGATGTTTAGCACTGTAGTTAATATGAAAAATGCAAGTCAAATTTATTTGAACTATCAAGACCAATATGAAAAAGAGTAGATGTAGGTATAGAGGTATATTTAATTTGCTTTAAAATTAGCTAAATGTTCCTTTGGGGGCTGCTCATGTCAAATATTACACACATTCTTGGTTTCTTTGTGATATCCTCAAGCTTGAAAAGCTAGGGAAGGATTCTGCTATATAACGAAAACAAAAGAAAAATCATTAGAGAGGAATATAATATTTGTCATGGAGCGTGTTATTGATCAGTTAAACACACAGGAAAACAAGGAAAAAAAATTCTCACATCTAAAAAAATAAATTCCTGAAGACTGAGATATCAGAATGTTTTCAAAAATGATCAGAGAGAGGCAAAGACTAAGATAATGCATTCCCTTAGAGGAAGAAAAGAAAAGAAAGATATTCAGGGTAAAGCACTCATGTAAAATACTTTGAGTATTTTAGAGATTTACTATTACATAAAAATGAAAACTTATCTGAGGTATTGGGAAAATTTCTTGTTAGTGTGATCCAGTTGTGTCAGATTGCATGACCTCCACCTTGACTCATCTACTTCCAGAGATTTCCCAGAGACTGGTTCCTATCTTGGGACCTCTCCTTCTCAATTCTTTAACTCTTTCAACACTGAGCAAATAATTTTTCATTGTTTCCCAGAGAAAATCAAAGCAATTGCTCTTGACTTGCCACTGCAAAACTATAATGTTACTAAAATCCTACCTGTCATTACTTTTCTCGCTGTTATATACACAGTAATTTTCTTTATCCTATCTGAATATAATTTCTCTACCATGCTTTAGACATATGTTCTCCAAATTCATGGGGAAATTTTCATTTGTTCTCATTTGAATCCTTTTCACAAATATGTAAATATATTCAAATTTCTCAAAGCTCTCAAAATCCTCTTTGATTCCATATCCTTTTCTTACTTATATATAATGGCTGATATTCCCATTAACAGCTGAACTTGCTAAAAACTCTTCACATTGTTTTCCTTAGTATACGCACATTTCAGTAAATCCAAACTTGATTCTTCTTCCACCACTTCTGAAATAGCTTTTGCTAACATTAGCACTCCTCTCTACTTTACTTAATTCAAAGTATGATTTTAAGAATTTGTCTAACTTAATTCTTAATAGTATTTAGTAATTAATGATTACATTAAACATGCAATTACAATATGACCCAGAAATTCTTATCCTAGGTATATACCCAGTAGAATTGAAAACATTTGCAAATTAAAATTTGTAGAACCACAAATGTTGTCAGTCACAACATCATACACAAAAACTTAAAGGTGGAATCAACCCACATGCCCATCAACAAATGAGTGGGTATATTAAATGTGATATATCCTTGCAGTGAAATATTATTCAGCTCTTAAAATAAATAAAATATAAATTAACCCTACATAATGAATGAACATTGCATCATTCTGAGTGAAACAAGCAAGAATAGAGATATTCATTGAAATAGAGAGCAAATTATTAGCTGTCTGAGACTTAAAGGAAGGGGGAATTGGGCATTACTACTTAAGAGAAATGTATTTCCTTTCATTTGATGAAAATTTTCTGGAACTAGATAGTGTTGATACTTATACAACATTGTAAATGTACTAAATATTACAGAATTATCACTTTGAAATAATAAAATTATCAAATTTATGTATATACATATATATTACCACTTTTGTTCTTAAAGTTTATACAGGAGATGTGTAGGTATTATTAATTCTAGGGGCAGATTTGTTGGTATTTGAATCCCAAATCATTCACTGATTTCCTATAGGTCCATGATCAAGCTTTTAAATTTCTGAATCATAAATTAATTAACTATGTCATAAAATGACATTCAATCACCAGATATTTATTGAGTAAGAAATTGTGTTCTAAGATCAGAATAAAATAGGGGGAAAAAAACAATATTGATAGTATGGAACTCAGAGTTTAGAAGAGGGAATAGATATGAGTCGAGTTTCTGCAGAAATAAAAATATAATAATATCTCATTAAAATTTTTCACTATTATTTTTAAAGACACATATGCAATACAAGATTGCTATTATTATTCTTAAGCATATAATATTCATGGTAAAACCTTTTATGCTCCAGGGTGAACATCTAATTGCATCCATCTTGAAAATAATATGTGTATGAGCCACAAGGAGTTGATACACAGGTATTTATGACTAACTCAGTAGAAGCCTTTAGAACCTTTAAGGTTTTAAATACATACTTAAGCAGGTGTGAAAGGACAGTCACACATGTATATCACATATAGAAGCACATACACATTGTATTACTAAAAATATATAGAACTCCTTTTAGTCATGTCAGAAATTAGCTTAGCTTTTAGCGAGTGCATACTTCCAATGAACTCATAACTTTACTTTTCCTGTGTTTATTTTCTGTACTCAGTGTAAGGGAGTCTAGTAAAACCATAATGAACTTCTTTATGAACTTCTTAACAATCTGAAATCTATATATATTTTTAAATGGTATCAAACCACATGTCTTGGTGTATGCTATGAAACCACAATTCCTTGTTCAATATTTGAATTAAATCTCTTGGTGATATCTGGCTACTTCAGATTTTAACCATGTATAATCCCTTGGTGATATGTCTTTGCTTGTGGAACCACAAATTGAATCAAATTCAAACAATCTTATATTTAAACATGCTGTGATATATTCAAACACACTATTATGTAATAGATACTACATAATAGTGCTAAATGTTTGAATTCTAAAGCTAGAATGATACGTTTTTGGCAAATGGCAGAGCTTTGTAAGCCAAAATATTTTTCTTAGTATTGCACCCTTTTTGGTTTAGTGCAAATATACTTTCACTGCAGGCAAAACGAGAACTCCAGAACCATTCTTATCAGTTAGCTATAAAATCTGACAGCTGAGAAATCATCAATTCTCTTCTTACCTTGCGGTATGCTGACATATGTAAAAATTTGAACAGGCATTTGTTAAGTAATCTTGTTCCTTTAGTTCAGGCTTCCCAAGACTCTATAGTAACAGCCCATAATGTGCTCACTTTAGTAACATTTTCCTTTGCACAGATATTTAACTATTATTTAGTTTTTCCACATTATTTCCATATAAAAATGCTAACGAGGTAAAAATATTTTAATATTGTTAAACCAGCACTATTTTGCTGTTAAGATTTAAATATTTGAAATACCCCTAGCGAGAAGTACTGAGACCAACATTATATACTGATCAACACAATTGAGGCCATCAGTGTAAAATCATCCAAAAGCTAAAGGTCAGAACTCAGTTACCACAATGATTTAGGAAGTAAAACAAAGCAATAAGGGTCTACTTACTCATCAGGATGAACAGAAACCCACCCCATTTCCCAATTATTTCAATAATAGTGAATGGTAGGGTGGCACCTGTGGCTTAAAGGAGTGGGGCACTCGCCCCATATGCCAGAGGTGGCCATTAGCCCTGGTCAAAAACCACACACACACAAAAAAAGTGAATGGCTAGAATTTCCTAGTCAAGCTAAGTATCTGTTATCACTGGGAATATATCAAATCCTCTGAGACTCATTTAAACTCAAGTAAAAGAATGAAAAACAATATTCCATACCAATGAAAACTAAAAGAAAGTTGGTATAGCTGTTCTCATATCAGATAACATAGAATTCAAATCAACAAAAGTGAAGAAAGACAAAGATGGGTCAGTATATAATGGTGAAGGTAGCAATGAGACAAGAAGTCTTAATAATTCTTTATGTCTACGCACCTAATACAGGACCACTTACATTCAAAAAGCAAATACTGCTTGATTTGAACAAAATGATAAGCAGCATTATCATAATTTTGGGGGATTTTAACACTTTTAACACTGACAGAACTAGACAGGTCCTCCAAACAGAAAATAAGCCAAACAAAAAATAGCAACTAAAATGGACTTAAACAGAATCCTAGAACAAATGAAACTAACAGACATTTACAGAACAGTCTACTCCAAAACTACTGAATATATGTTCTTCTCATCAGCTCATGGAACATTCTCTAAGACTGATCACATCCCAGGACACACAACACATCTCAACGAATAAAAAATATAGAAACTATATCATGTATTTTCACAGACCACACTGTAATAAAACTAGAAATTAATCCTAACAGAAACATTCATCTCTGCACAATCATGAAAATTAAACACCTATTGCTAGAATGATAGTTGGGTCAAGGAGGAGAATAAGATGGAAATCAGAAGATTCTTTGTACTAAAAGATAAGAGGGACACAAGTTATCAAAATTTGTGGGTTACTGCAAAAGCAGTCCTGAAAGGATCTCATAGCCTTAAATGCCCACATCCAAAAGACAGAGATATCACAGATCAACAATTTAATCAGTCCTCTCAAGAAACTGTAAAAGGAAGAACAAACCAATCCCAAACACAGCAGAAGAAAAGAAATAACTAAGTTCAGGGTATAATTAAATTAAATCTATAAGAAAAGAATCATACAGAAGATTAATGAAAAAAATGGAGTTGGTTCTTTGAAAAGATAAATCAAATTGACAGGCCTCTTGCTAAATTAACCAGCCACAGAAAAGAAAGGACTCTAATAAGATCAATTAAAAATGAAAAGGGAGAAATCACAACTGATATTGAGGAAACACAAAACATTACCTCTAAATACTATAAAAATCTTTATGTTCATAAAATTGAAAACTTGGAGAAATTAACAAATTCTTGGAAACACACAACCTGCCTAGGTTCAATGTGGAATACATAGAACTCCTAAGCATACCAGTATCAAGTATCAAATGTGAAGCACCAGGAAAAAAATCTTTCAAGAAAAAAAGTCCCAGACCACAGGGTTTCAAAAATGACTTTTACCAAACCTACAAAGAAGAATTTGTACCTATACTGCAGAAATTATTCCATAATGTTGAGAAGGAAGGAATCCTTCCCAACTCACTTTGTAAAACCAAAAAAGGACACAACAAAAAAAGAAAACTACAGATCAATATCCCTTGTGAATATAGATGCAAAAATTCTCAACAAAATCTTGGCAAACTAATTCAGCTGCACGTCATGAATAGAAACAAAAACTAAGCCTAGATGATCATCTCAATAGATGAAGAAAAAGCATCTGACAAAATCAGCACCCCTTTATGATAAGAACACAGAACAAATAAGCATAGATGGAACATCCCTCAAAATTATAAAATCCATATATGACCAACCCACCACGAACAACATACTGAACAGAGAAAAATTGAAAATATTCATCCTTAGAACTGGAACCAAACAAGGTTGCCAGCTATCACCACTTCCATTTAACATGGTGCTGGGAGTCCTAGCTGAGCAAAAGAAGGAAATCAAGGTAATCTAAATGGGAAAAGAAGGCCTTAAACTGTCACTTTGGGATGATGACATGATTGTATATCTAGAAAACTCCAATGAATCAACCAAAAGACTCCTGTAATTGATAGATAAATTTAGTAAAGTCTCAGGTTACAAAAGCAATGTACACAAATAGGTAGCTTCCATATATGCCAACAACAGTTAAACAGAGGATCAATTCAAAGATGTAATATCTTTCACGATATCAACAAAGAAAATAAAATACTTAGTAACATAGATAACAAAGGAAGTGAAAACCCTCTGTAGAGATAAAAAAGAAACTCTGAGAAAGAAAACAGTAGAGAATGTAAAAAGATAGGAAAACATGTCATATGCATGGATCGGCAGAATCAACATTGGTAAAATACCTATACTACCCAAAGTGATTTATAGATTAAATGCAATTTCCATTAAAATACCAACATTAGTTTTTACATATCTAGAAAAATATGTATACAGTTCAGATTGAACCAGAAAAGACCCAGAAAAACCAATGTAACCTTAGACAATGAGAACAAGTAAGGAGGTATCGCTTTACCTCATATAGACTTCAATGAGCTGTACCACAAGGCAATAGTAATGAAAAGCATGGTGCTGACACAGAGACAAAGACATAAACCTATGGACCAGAATAGAGGACCCAGATATGAAACTATGCTCACATTGCCATGTGATCTTTGACAAGGCAGACAAAAGCATACACTGGGAGAAAAATCCCTATGAAATAAATGGTACTGGGGAAATTGGAGAGCCACATGTTTCTTTCCTTCTTTTTATTTTTGTGTGTGTGAAAGGTCTTTATTGGTGGGGGAAGCTGCAGAGCAGCATTAAGGAGGAGGGGAGAGAGATAGAGAAACGGGGGAAGAGAGGAGAGGAGAGAAGGAGAAGAAAGAGACAGAGAAAGAGAGAGAGAAGACACATGGGGAGGGGAGAGAGGGGGAAGAGAAAAGAGCGAGCCACACGTTTCATATCTAACTTTTCTCCTAATAGTAGCCAATTTGTATTCTTTATCTTGTACTTTTTCCATTTGGCGGCATTAACATTCTCTTAATTTGGGGAACTACCCCTCTCTTACTCCAGATGTCTAGTAGGGGTGTAAAAATCATGCTTGTCCTGAGTACAGTTCATTGATAAGAGTTTCTAAACACCTATTCACACACTGAACCCCTAACAATCATATTGGATAGGCACTGTAATATTATCCCTAATCATTTCTGTGAATAATAAGGTTTAGCAGAACTAAGCGACTTTCCCAAGTCACATGCTTAGTAAATGTCAGAGTCGGACTTGCACTAATATCTCTCTTTCTTACTGTTCTTCAAGTAAAACTAGTCAAAGGTCTTTTGCGAATTTTTCACATTAGTGCTAAACTTGGAAAGGTCTCAGTCTAGGACTGCCAGAAGGTTATATTTTCTGCATAGTAGAGAAAGGCAGTTTGAGAAAATAAAGCCAAAGTGGAAACAGAAAGAGTGTTGAAAGAAAGGCTACCAGTAGTATTGAAGATTTGTTCTGGTCATTCCTGAAGCCACTGTGGTTTGGCAGGTCAGTCAGTTTCTTTTCCCTAGGCAATCAAAATATGTTTTCTAATATGCTCATCTAAAGCAATGTTTGAAATATAGCAAGTAGGCTTGTTGGCCCACTGAAAATGAGAAAAGAATGTTTGGAGGTAAGGGTTAGGGAGATAATAGGAGCAAGGGAACATATGCCGTAGAGCTCTGTAGATCATTGTACAGACTCTGGCATAGACTCAGAGTGAATATGGGAATCATTCCAGGACTTTGAAAAGAGGAGTGCCATGACCTGATTAATTTTTTAAAGATTTACTCAGTGTCGAGTATCAGAATTGAAAGAATGAAGAAAAGGAACCAGATTGTAGGTCCCGGATAAAAACCAGGTGAGAGATGGTATTGCATGGACAAGAGCAATTAAAGCAGAAATAGTGGAAAGAGAGGGTGGAACCAATGAGATTTCCTGATGGCTTACAAGTAGGATGTAAGAAAGAGGACAACCTGGAATGATCTCAAGGATTTTAATCTAAGGATCTGAAATTATGGGGATCAACTTAACTAGGGATTTTATTAACGGTTTTAAGGGCAATACCAGGATCTCAAGAACAAATGAGCAGAAGCAAAGGTCAATAGTATGAAAGGCTACACAGATAGCATAATGACATCTGAAAAAGTGTCAGATAGATTGGTTACTGATGGTGAATTAGTGAGAGATGATTCAGTGTGATAGAAGGAAATAGGTAAGACTGCAAATTCGGAAATATGGAATGATAGTAATATCGGAAATACTAATGAAATTCATCTTTTCCAAGAAGACTAGCTCTGAAAAAAATGAAGATAACATTGTAGTTATAGGGAGTCATAGGCTTGCAGCAAATACAGTATTCAAACATGATTTATGGAAATGTATTTATTTCATTTTTGAAATATATTTCATTGCATATGTAATGTAATAAATAACGTAATGTACATATGTACATTCTTAGATGTGTACAATGCATAAGGCTATAATTTAACTCAAAGCAATGTAAAATATTTTCCTGCCTCACAGAATATTTTTCTTAGGATGAGTGGAATCAGGAGCAATTCTCGGTAAACATAGACTTTTCACCTTGTCAAATAATAAAGGAAGTATACTTTCTTGGATACCATCCAATAGGATTAAGATAATGAAATGCAATATCTGTGAGGACATCTACTTTCTTCTGCCTACAAATGTGTGTTTTCTGAAGCTTTGGAACTACAAAAAGTGCTTGCAGTCAGCTGGTGACAGAACATTATTAGAAAAAATTAATAGAAAGTCATTAATGACACACTGTTTTGTCTTACTTACATGTTGTCTTAGTTCATTTTCACTTTAGTGATTTTTTTTCCCTAAGTGATGCAAGAATAATTTATACTAACTCTTTCCTAAAGTTCCTTACCGTGAAAAATCTCACTTTTAAATTTAGTACGTAACAATTTTTGTAGGTTTTTCTTTCTGTGTGTGTGTGTGTGTGTGCAAGTGTGATAGAGATCAATGGTTGATCATTGATTCATTGACAATTGATCATTCTCAGTTTTCCGATGGGCACATGATGGCTCAAAGTAAATTTTTTATTTCCATAACTTCATTGTTGCAAGAGCTTAAAGTGTGATAAATTTGGGGTAAATAGTATGAATAAAAGTAGCCTAATGGCAATTTCCTGGAACTTGCCTTACATGGCATTTGTTTCATGTACTTTTCCTTTCAATTCATTTTTTTCTTAGTTCTAGCCTAAAATAGGGTAATACTATTATCATTACAGGGTTTTTTTGGCCATTATTATATACAATTAGAATAAAGTCCATTGTTTAGAAATAGGAAGTAATCGCTTGGAATGAGCTGCATCCCGAAGGACTTTGGGAAGCAAAGTTAAGATGCCTCCTTGAACTTCTTTTATAACAACATATATGTAAAGGATGTGCAAAATGATTCTTTTTACCCCCAAACTTCCTACGTCTAAGCTCTTGCATGAGATAAAAATAAATTTCTATTTAAGTCACTATTAGTGGTCTTTGGGACTTATGACTGACCCTTAAATGATTCATCATGATTCTCATCATGAAATTTCAGAACACTGCCATTTTGGTAAATGAAATATATTCAATATTCAATGAACTCTATTTAATATATCTTTTAAATAAAATATCTCATAATTATCATTCTATTTTAATAATCTTTTTAACAGCCATATTTTAATACTTAAACATTTCTTTAATGTTTTATGTACAAATTTTGATAATTTGTGTTTTCATTGTTGTTTTGTTCAACATATTTTAAAATTTCTCTTGCGATTTCTTCTTTGACCCATATGTTGTTTAATTGCTATGTATTTTTCAATTATCTTCTTTGTAAAGGACTTCTCATTTAATTCCATTGTGGACTGAATGCAGATATTATATACTTTCTATTCTTTTAAATTTGTTAAAATATGTTTTATAGCTCTGAACGTGATCTAGCTTGGTGAACACATCATGTGATCTTGTGAAGAATGTGTATTCTGTTATCATTGGATGAAGTAGCCAACAGATATTCAATTGGCTGACAGTGTTGCTGAGTTTAACTATGCCTTTACTGATTTTCTGCCTGCTACATCTGTCCATTTCTTATTGAGTGAAATGAAGGTTTTCAACTATAATTGTAAATTCATTTCTTTTTCCTTAAAATTGTATTAGGCTTTGCCTCATGTGTTTTGGCAATCCATTGTTAAATATATACATTAAGAATTTTTATATCTTCTTGAAGAATTGACCTCTTTTTCACTATGTCATGTCCCTCTTTTTTCCTTGTAATTTTTCTTGCTTTGAACAGAGAGTCAATTTTACAGAGGATGCACCTTTCTCCAGGGTAGCTTGCATCTGCTGACGGAGAGAGTTAGGAGTATACAGGCCTGGATATTTTGTCCCAGTGAAGGATACTCTGATGTGCAATTATCACTCCAGATAGATGCTCTTTATCCCTCAGGTTGGCTGAGGTTATGTCAGGCCTCCATCATAGTTCTGTTTTTCCAATCAATCATGTTTTTTCTCCCCTTTCCTTTAACAGACATCAATCCCTATTAAACATCTTGTCTTAATGCCTGCTTCCAGACATCCCCACCAGTGGCAATTGAAACCAATAGCATTTGATTGGGTGATTTTTAAGGCTAAACCACTCCTACCTGACTGGACACAAAGACTAGATTACTGGTGAGAGGTGGAGCACAGACAACCCCAGACTCAGATCATGATACGATTATTGTAATAATCACCAGTAAAGAATTTGGAGAATGTCACTAGTGGAAAAGAATGCACTAAGTGGTAAGATGTGTAAGGTATTGCATAAATATGAAGAAAAGAGTAACAATAGAAATGGATCTGATTGCTACTTACCATTACTACTCTAGGATAGTATTTCCCAACTAGGGGAAAGTATACACTTTTTGACACCCCAAACCCAGGAAACATTTGACAATGCCTGGCAACAACCTTGATTGTCACAAGAGGAGTAAGGATGCTACTGAGGTATATGGGATTCTACAATTCACAAGATAGCCCCCATGACAAAGATTAATCTAAAGTGCCAATAGGGCTACTACTGAAAAAAATGGTCAGATAATGAACAGCTGAGTGTGAGTACTAGACAATTAAAGCTAAGTGTCAGCTTGGCACCTGTGGCTCAATGGGCTAGGGCGCTAGCCACATACAGCTGAGCTGGTGGGTTTGAATCCAGCCCGGGCCCGCCCAACAACAATGACGGCTGCAACCAAAAAATGGCCGGGCATTGTGGTGGGTGCCTGTAGTCCCAGCTACTTGGGAGGTGGAGGCATGAGCCTCGCTTGAGCCCAGGAATTGGAGGTTGCTGTGAGCTGTGATGCCACATCATTCTATCCAGGGTGACAGCTTGAGGCTCTGTCTCAAAATAAATAAATAAATAAATAAATAAATAAATAAATAAATAAATAAATAAAGCTAAGTGTCAAAGTTAGAGGCTATCTTGTGTTATACTGTAATCTCGCTTCCTATCCCTAGACTGAATGGTTATATATGGCAACCAGGTAATAAATGGCATAGGCCTAACCAAGTTCTATGTAGCTGAAAGTCCTGGAGAAGAATGCTTCCCCCAGTTTCCTAATTTATAAGTGAGATTAACATACGGTATTTGGAATTTGAAGCAACACCACATTGGCTTGTTTGTCTTTGGAGTAAATAAGTTGATGATAGAAAAAGCCAAGAAGAAGCCTCTAAAATTACTTTCCATCCCAGAAAATAATAGTAAATCTTTGAAAACAAGCACAAAAACAAACAAACCTATTTTATCCCGTAATGAGCATGGTGTAATTTAGTGCCATCTCTAAAGATCTAATAGATGTGGTAGTGATAGTTTCTATCTAATTATACTTAATTAATATTCCAAATCCTGCAGAAGGTGGCTATAACAAAGAAGACAGCTATATTTCTGTGGGTTTCACCAAGTATTTGGTTCTATCTCAACTACTATATCAGATACAGAATCTTTGCTAGAGCAGATTAATATGATCCCAATTGCTGGTTTAGTAAATGTACTCTTCCTGTCTCTATCAGAAAAGAGTATCAGAAATACTTCATAATCACATGGCATAAAAATATGCATACACATATTTGTGTTAGCTTTCCTGTCACTGTCACAGTATAGAGATGGTGGCCATCTGGACATATCATCCAGCATCATACTGATACATTACATCAATGATATCATGTTGATCAGACTAAAGGCGCAGCATGTCACCAGAACAAAGGACGTCATGATAGGACTGCTGCAAATGTTCAAAGCCTGCAGAATTCATGGCAGGTTTAGGATTCCTATTGCTAAAGGGGGGGGCAGGGAATTCGTTTCAAGTAGGAAAGAAATTTTTATATTTTCCACTTCCTGAACAGAAAAGGGAAGCAGAAAGCTTTATAAACTTTTTCAGCTTCTAGGGGCAGGCTACCTAAAGGTGATGCTCTAGCTATACACTGGGTGACAAAACTATATGTAGGAAGGGATTTGGGAAGGTTTCCGGCTTCAGTGTAAGCAAGTCCACATTACCACCACTAGACAAACTAGCGTGCTTTTGATGCTGGAGATATCTATAAAGGGAAGAGATTCTATGATGATAGTGGCAAGTCCCAGGGTATGATTATAACACAGTTTTAGGGCAGAATTCTGGAGTTCTAGAGGAAGGTCATCTTCAGCAAAGGATTATGCAGTTTTGAGAAATATGCTATTAGACCCCATGGGGAGGCAAAATAGTGACCTTGAGATACCAAGAACCATGTGTCTGGTACTGGTTATCATGCAGGATTCTCTCAGACTCATCCGTTCATAAGGAGGCCAGAAATAGTAATTGTAAAATGGCATGGTTTTTCTAGAATCACTTCCAAGCAAGATCATAGGTCATAAGCAGATTTCATGCACAGAAAAAAACAGAGTCTTGGGTCACATATCAAGCCTGGACCAAGTGCTCCTCCATTCTTTTACACTGTACCAAGTGGGAAGTTTTTTGAAACTAACTGAAAGATAAGGAAAAACAATGAATGAGCTTGGATGATAGATAGTAGGCTTGTAAATGGAAGGTAACTGCAGTACACCTTCACTCAGGGGCAACTCAGGAAAAAGATTAGTGAAGAATAATCCTTCCACTCAGCAGGGTGCCATCCAATCTGTGTGTAAATAAGAAGTGTTTCAAAATTACATTTCATATAGAATCGTGGGCAGTGTCTAATGACCTTGTGGACAGATTAAGAACTGAAACAATTGCTTCTCGGCCTTTTGGCGAAGATCAAGTGAAGAACTGAAAGAGATAGAGAGAAAAACAGAATTAAAATTAAGAAATACTGGGTCAAGCATATGTATGGGCATAGCAGAGTGGTAACAAAGTGTGAAGACCTCAGATAGCATATAAATGTCTGCCAGAATACACAGACCATGAACAAAACACTGAACAACTAAGTAGAAAAAATAAATACCAGCCCATTGGTCATCAGACAGCCTGGGCATGATCCATTCCAGGGCTAAGAAAATGGGCATGTGATGGAAATGACCATGAAGGCACAAATGGGGGGTATGCTGACTAGATTTCTGTTTCCCAAGGCTGATCTAATTACCACCGCCACCAAGTAATCAACCTGGAACAGAGGAACAGAGGTCAGCATTGAGTTACAAATATGCCACAATTCCCTGTTTGCCTGTAGATTGACTATTTTGCTCTATCCATTTGAAACAGTTAACAGTTAAATATTACAGGAAAATACACTGATTTGAGAAATGTATTTGTCTTTTCTGCCTGTGTGTCCCAATAGTTCTACTGAACAAGGGCATCTGAGGTGGTTGATCCATATGCGTATGATTCTGTATAATATGCCTTATTCAAAAAACCCTATTTACAGCAAAAGAGAAACAGAAGTTGGTCCCATTACTTATACCAGATATCACACTGCCCAGAGGTTGCTGACCTAACACAGTGTTAAAAGGGCCCACTGATGCAGAGGTGAACCACCAGTTGATAGGAAGTACTCAGGAATAATTGTATATCAGACTCCAGGAGCTATTTTCACTGACTGCTTCCATAACCAAAAAGAATACTTTGGTCCAGTAATCAAGGAATAAATGCAAGAATTTATTCTCTTATCCTCTTATCATAACACCCAGTTGGTATTTTGAGCCTCCCCACATCACAATTGTGGGGTCCGCAAGAGAGTCATCAGTATCTTGGTAGGATAATGGACGCTGATCATCATAGCATATATGTTGGGAAAAATAAATCTGGGCCCCAGGTGATCCACTTGGGTGATTCTTGCTACTTGCTTGCTGAATTACAAATTTACATGAAGAGATACAGCAAAAAGGATATGGTGGTGCCCAAGATGTGGTATCAGGTTCCTTAGAGATTATCCTGCCAGGTAAACCACTGGATGATGCCTTAGATGATAACTTAGGATGAAATAAATATGGAATTTACAACGAAGGATTCTAAGGATGAGTATCAATTGCTTTCCGAAAATCAACTGCAGCACAAGAGGCATAATTTGTTTTACTGCCTTCCTTATTCTAAGTGTCTTATTGGCAATAGAGGCCAGAAGGGTCTTGGAGAAGCAGCTCCCTGAATATCTAAGTGGATTTGAGCTGAGACAGGCATGAACTTCAGTAAACAAAATGATGCTGCTCAGATTTTCCTCCAAAAACAGTTTTGCTGCTCAGCTGCATCTATTTACTTTATACTTTTGGGAGGTTAAGCAGTAATACAGCATTGCTGTTTTAGTTTCTTTCTTCTAAGAAGTGGGGCACATTTCCACATGCTAGTTAACAATTTTGATATTCTTATTTGTAAAGTCCCTATAGTATAATTCTTTTTTACTTTTTTAAAACTAGATTTTCTACCTTCCTTCAAAATTGATTTTAAGGACCTATCTTTATGTCCAGGTTATGAAAACTTTTATAACATATTTTTGGAAAATATATTCTCTTACATTGTGGCTGTTACTCTTTTTATGGTGGTTTTTGAAGCTCAGAGGATTTTAACTTTAACATGATCTAGTTGATTATTTTCTCATATTATTATTTGTATATTTTGTGTACATACTTAAGAAATACTATGTATTCCAAGGACATGATGGTATTCTCTTAGATATTCAATAAAAGTTCTACTGTTTTACATTTTATATTTAGATCTAAAACACATTAGGAATTGATTTTCTGTGAATGGGATTAAGTTGGGAATTTTGTCCTTCTTCTATGTAGATATTCAATTGACCCAGCACCATTTATTACAAAGTTTATCTCCTCTCTATATCACATTGCCACTGTTATAAATAATAAATCTGAATATGTGTTAGAATCATATTTTTCTGCACTGTATACTGTGTCAATATACACTGCATTAGTACTTATAGCTTTATTAAGTATAGGTATCTATACTACTTTCAAGTTCATCTTTATTCCTTTGAGTCTTTTGCATTTATCTGTAAATTACACATTATGATGTTTCTAATTTTCACACAGAAAACAAAGACTAATGATATTTTGATTCTAATATTGAACATATATCTCTGTATAGATAAGTTGATAGATCAATATGTATGTAGATACTGGGCCATTTAAACCCAGCCTATTTGTCTTAATTATTTTTAAAAAGGTACGGATTATTCCTAGTTTTGAAAATATTCAGTTCAATTTCATCTTAGGTATTAGGGCATATGTCAATTCTCTCTTTATCAATAGTTATCACAAGGAATTCCAAACTAAATAGATCCAAATAAAACTTGTAGTATAATCTCTGCAACCCTAGTTTTTTCATGTATATCTCATTTTAGTTAATGACACCTCACACACTTATTTACAAAAATATTAACAGACTCAACCAATCTCTCTTCTTCTTTCTGAGAGTACAATCACTTGCTCATTTCTTTCCTAATATTTGTTTACATACATACGTAATGGATTTCAGCAACGCTCTGAAAACAGCTTTTCTCCTGACTTGACCCTACTGATACTGAAGATGGTGCTGACTGGCACAGTCTAGCCTGTCTACCTGATATCGGAAATTAAACACTTAGAAATTCTATCTTGGAACGCAATCTAGTAAATAACAAGAGTGGATAGCTAAGTTCAAAAGCAATAATAACAAATTCTCAACTGTCCAAACTGAAAAATTAACTCAGAAATAATGTTGAAAGATTGCTAAACCTGAGTGGATTACATGATCAGGGTAGTTAATAAAAGCATAAGCAATTAGGTATTTAAAATTTGGGAGAGAAGAAATTGAGTCTCCAAGACTGTGTGAGGTAAAGAACTGCTCCTGGGCTTCATTAATATAGATAACATTCCCAAATTACTTTCCATTTATGAAATAGAAATTAAAATATCTGACCTAGTATACTACGAAGAACCCTGAAACCTATGGATATCTATGGTAGAAAAACAGTCTCTCATAAATATTCTGTAATGGCAAATTCAGATCATTCATTGGCATGGGAATATAGTAAATATCCAAGATATTAACATGACAATAGATATAGGATCCATGAAACCCATTAAACTCTTAGAAAAGGTAAACACAAAATAACTCTGCTATGCAGTATTTATGGCACATACACATGGAATTTCATAATCTACAGACTATAACCTCCGACAACACCTACTTACCATTCCAGACATACCAATGATAAGAAAAAATAATTACTTAGCATAAGAAAAATGGAACAACATTGAGAAATTCATAATATTAAAAAATAAGTTATATCCCAGATCTGGAAATAATAATCTAAAATTACTTAGATATGTTCTATATAAGATGTCAAAAATTGATGAAGGAATAGAAAAAACAATAAAGGAAAGAACTGAATGCACAACAGATGGTCAGTTATGTAACGAAGATCAAAGTCCTAGAATAAAAAGTAGAATTATTGCAATAACTGTACTCAATGGGTAGGTTAAAGAGTAGACTCGACAAAGAAAGACATTTTGTTGATTGCAAAATATACCTGAGGAAGCTATCCAGAAATAAATTCAAAAAAATAAATGGATAGACTATACAAAATAAAATGTGTAGGTTATAGAAATATATAAGAGAATGACTAGACGAAGATAATATTCCAAATGATGAAGGTTGAATTTTTTCGGAATGGAAGAAATATATGGGTTCAATTTTTGAAGGAGAAGATAAATTAAAAAAAATCTATAGGTGGACACTTTACAAGTAGTATCACAGAACAAAAAGTGCAGAAAAAATTTAAAAGGCCCCCCAAAATGATTATTGAGTAACAAATAGATGTACAGCTAACTTCTCATTGCATCTACACAGATGACAAAGGGACAGTATCTCCGTGCCCATGGAGAGTAATTATGAATAGAAACAAGGATGACACCGTGATAATTGGTGCTTCAAGAGTTAGAGTAAAATGATGGCATTACCAGTTACACAAAACCAAAAGGTTATATTACTCACAAGAAACCTGCAAACTGAATCAAGTTATGTAGATAAAACAAAACTTGACAGAAAATACACAAAATATATTAGTACTCAGAATAAAAAATACAAACAATAAATTTAGAAGAAAAGATAAAACAAAGCAATGTCAGTATATCTCTATATATACACAGTATATATACAAATGAAGACGTAACTAATATCCAAATATTTTACAATTACAAAATAATACTAAATGTTACTAGTGATTCATACATATGAAATAAATCTTATAAATACTGGTTATAAAAGCAATCACTGTAACCTGCTTCTGTGTATCCTCAATGAATCCCCAACAATAAAAAAAAGATATTGGTTATAGATTATGCATGTACATCAATAATACAATTTCTCCTGGAGAGAGACAGAGGGATAGAAATGTGTTTAGGAAAGAGAATAAATGAGATTGAATTGTATCTGCTCTGATTTATTAAAAAGCAATGTGAAGAGAAGCAAAGGTCATAAAATTAAAAGGAAATCAAAAACCACAGTCCACATTATATAGTAAAAAGCTCGCTACTGGGTGGCTCCTGTGGCTCAAAGGAGTAGGGCACTGGCCCCGTATGTAGGAGCTGGTGGGTTCAATTCCAGCCCTAGCCAAAAACTGCAAAAAAAAAAAAAAAAAAAAGAAGCTCACTACTTAAAATCAACCTATCAACCTAACAAAAATTTTTTAAATAGAAAAGCAATTAATATGTTTATATTTTTTAAGCGTTTCATTGTACCTCCACAAGAGCCCACAGTCATTAGTTTAGATTAAAATCACATTTTTGAACTCGTGTCTGCTTATTTCTGCAGCCAGACTTGCTAACCATCCCCAATTATCTTTCTTGAAATGTGCGTATGTGGAGCTTCTTTCAAATTCATAAGAACTTGTTTTATTGACCCTACCACATGGTGAGTTTTGTTTGCTTCACAATGTCAGCTCGGTTGTTTTTAAATATTCTTCAAGTTTTAGCTGTTTCTTTCTCTCAAAATCCTTCTGATGCAGGAATTTCAAGCTCTTGGTCTCCGTGATTCGAAGAAGGAATCAACAGACCACAATAGTAGTGGTAAGTCAGGATTTATTTACAAGAAAGGAAAATCAGAATTATAAGAAGAACCAGACCTCCAGGCAAAGAGGACCCAGGAGGGGAGCAAACTCTCCTGCTCCCTCTCTGAGGTCCAGCTGAGGTCTGCTTTGGAGGAGAACAGGCAGCTCTCCTGTTCCCTCTCCGAGTTCCAGCCGAGGTCTGCTTCTTAGCTGTTCTCTCTCTGACGTCCTG
Organism: Perodicticus potto; assembly: GCA_963574655.1. Taxonomy (NCBI): domain Eukaryota; kingdom Metazoa; phylum Chordata; class Mammalia; order Primates; family Lorisidae; genus Perodicticus; species Perodicticus potto. Next base: position 22,792 of record CAUYRH010110224.1, read on the forward strand.
CCATGGTCTGCCCCTGAGCTCTCTGCTCAGGGGTTTATATAGTCCCAGGGAGTTGTTTTGCTGGAACTTCTTAGGGGTGGGTCTTCGTCAGTTACAGCCAGCTGTCCAATGAAGACTCCGTCCCTGGAGACTGACATGATATTGACCAGTCAGATGTGCACGAGGAGCAGACAGCAAGGCACCAGTGTTTTCCGCAAACTGCTTTCTCCATCCGCCACAGCGTCAGTGCCGCCAGGGCCAAGGCAGCGGTTGTAGAGCTGCCTTGTCCTGCATCACTTCCTTGACCTCTCAATCACTTTTCAAGCTACCCAAATCTTCCAAATGCTGTAGTTTTATGTTTTGTTCTGGTACTAATTTATTGTTCTTCGGACTAGTTCTACTACTGTCTGGAGGAAGAGCTTGTACTTCTCATAGACAGCATTGACCAAAGTGCCTCACACAGCAAATAGAATATAATAGATACTCAAGTTTTATTGTGATTACATGAACACAGAGATAAATCACAAACTCAATATTAGAAAGTTAGCTTCAAAGATACTTCAGCATTAAATTTCTTAATTTTATAAAATCCAGGTGTTAATTTCTGATTTCATAAATTATTTTTATTTATGAAAATATACAAGTCTTAAAGTATTACTGAAGATTTGTTTTAATTCTGAGATCAATATTTTTTAAAAAGGAGATTCATAGATTTGGAAATTAGTCTAGAAGTTGGAGGCTCCACTTTATCTCTTCACATTAAATTTCTTTACTTAGACTTACTTTACTCTAAACTTAAAAAAGTTGAATTGTGAGACAGAGGCTAGGGATTGAGTTTGGTTTATGTAAATGAAGAGAAATAGTTTCTTATGAGTTTCACGTCATGAGGGAGCAGACAGAGAAACTTCACACGTGTTGATAGAGTTTAACCCAGAACTGTGGAGGTTGCAGTTGGGGACTTATCATGTCCTCATACTTTCTGTTCGGTTGAGGGACTTGAGAGGATTCAGAAAGTAGTGGAGAAATGTTTATTACATTTCCACATCAAGCTCTGCACAGTTGCTGCTTCAAAATATTGTACTGTCTTAAAATGGCCTGACCCCTTCTCTTTTGGACTATGACCTCAAACATGTTTTACTGTTAAGTATAGTTCCTTCCCACTTGAACACCTTCCATTTTTATCTTCTCTTTAGAAGTTACCTCAGGCTTACAATTCATTCTTGATTCTTCCACTTGCTTCGTAACTCACATCAACACTTTCAGCAAATCCTGTGAGCTTCAGAATGAAACTGTATTCAGAATCCTACCACTCTGACCATCCCCTGGCTACCAAGTGGTTCTCAACCACAGTCTCCAGTCTGTGTTATTGTAACAGCCTCCAAACTGGCCTTCCAGCTTGTCCTTGCCTTCTTATAATCTCTTCTCAACACACCCGATGAGATTATTTTTCCCATATAGCCAGGGCATTCACATCTCTCAAACAGCTCCCCATTTTTCTCAGAATGAATGCTAAAAATCTTAAATTGGGTGACAGATGACAGTCCCTTCCGGGAACTAAGCCCCCACTACATGCTCTGCTCCTGTTCCTCTCTCTTCCTTACTAAGCTCTCTCTCTGCTCTTGCTCTAATACCTTAGCTACAACCCCACCTTGGAACTTGGCGCTGGCCATTTCCTCTGCCTGGAATTCTTTTCTATCAGATATTCACATATCTATTGATACTCTCATATAGTTAACCTTTGTCTTCATTCAGGTCTTGATTCAAATTTCTTGTCATTAAAGACTTTCCTGGCTACCTTATTTAACATTGGCTCACCATCCCCTATATTACTCTCCATAATGTAATATTTCTTACCTCGTCTTCTCTCGCTTTCCTTCCTTCCTGTCTCTCTCCCTTCTGCCTTCCCTCCTTTTATCCCACTCCCTTCCTCCCTCTCTTTACCTTTGCCCTTCCTCTGGGCCTTCCTCCTTCTTCGTCCCTCCCATCTCTCTCTCTCTTTTCTTCATCACCTAGTTGATCAAATGATTGCTTTGAATAGTTAAATGGTTATTATTGCCAACTAGAATGTAAATCCCCAATTGCAAGAAATTTTGGTTGCTGTGATTGGTGCCATCCTCTGAAAATCTAGACACAACTATGACTGGAGGCAAACACTATTGGAATAGCATTTACGAACATCTTGAATGGCTTTTAATCATTTTTAACAATTTAAACAGTTTAATAAACTGTTGGGGTCTGCTCTATTCTGAATCCCATACCTTCTGCCACCATGGTAGGTGCAGGAGGAGCTCAGTGAAAAAATTATTTTGGGCCCTGATTAACCCTTTAGAGACAAGCTTTGCCCAAGGCTGCTGACCAAAGAGATGCTTAGGGAACATTGATACCAGCTTCAGTCTCTACTGAATTAGTCCTATTCTTTCCTTTCTCTTCTATTATTTAGTAACTCTGTAAGTTTAAATAAATTAACCGTTATTATTTAGCTGTTAAGTAATTATAAGGAAATGTGCTGCAAAAGCTCTCTTGGAATCAATGTGCCCAAGATATTAGCATTATTTTTAATGAATATATCTGCTTAATAAATTAAAAAAATATATTTTTAAAGAAACAAATTATTTTGGCTTGGCTCCTATAACAAAGTGGTTACTGCGCCAGCCACATGCACCATGGTTGGCAGGTTCGAACCTGGTCCTGGCCAGCTAAGCAACAATGACAACTGCAACAAAAAAATGGCCAGTTCTTGTGGCGGGCACCTGTAGTCCCAGCTACTTGGGAGTCTGAGGCAACAGAATGGCTAAAGCCCAAGAGTTCAAAGTTGTTGTGAACTGTGATGCGAGGGCACTATACCGAGAGCAAAATAGTGAGACCCTGTCTCAAAAAAAAAGAAGAAGAAAAAAAGAAAGAAATGAATTATTTCCCTTTCCTTTCACTACTGAAAAGTTAGTAATGCTTTTCCAAAGCTAATCATTTTGTCTGTGCTTAGATCCTTTATAATATATGCCCCTTAATTACCACTGTACCCTTTCCTTCAATTTTTACTATTACTTGTTTGATGAACATATCCGGATTTCCCCCAGCCCCAGAAAAGCCTGAAGTGCTCCATCTCCTTAGCACATGGATATATTTTCAGCCACAGTAATTTACAGGCAGCACTCTTTTACCTGGATGTTTTCCATTCACACTTTGTTCTTTGCTATCTTATTTCTGTTTCTTAATGCTCTTGAAATTGCCTGAATGGCTATCATTTTTGGCCTATTATTATCATCAACTCAAAGATTTGTTTTCAGTACTTAGATTGCTTGCTCTTGACAACATTTTGAGGCAGGGATCATTCTGTTCTCTGGGAAATTTCTCTTATGATTAGTGAAGTAAATAAGAATTAAATGAGTTATATGCAATCAGAGTCACTCTAACTTCCAACTCTAGTTTCAAAATAGAAAGAGTTCTTGGAATAATTTGCTGACTATAAAATATATCTGCAGCTTTCAAGAGAAAAGAAACCTGTTTTTAACAACCTTAGTTTACCACAAATATAAATTATGTTCATTATGCAATTGTCTATTTAGTACATATTTATTTACTGTAACATGAATATGAAAATAAATTTATGTAGTTTGAGAAAAGGTAAGCCAATTTCCTTTTGTTAAATTAGTGTCTTATATATTATAGTCATTTTATATAATATCAAGTATAATGTAATACGAGTGAAATAATAATTTATAAACGCATCATACAGATGGGGATAAAACAGGAAATAGGTTTTACAGAATCTATAAAAAAAATGTTGCAGGAAAACTAAAAGGTCCATAATAGGTTGAAGAATTGATTGACAAAATAATGCTTATGGAAAATTTATAGTTCATAGAATTTTGATATCATTTGAATCTTAAAAGCTGTTCTTATATTCATACTACAATCTTTCTAAGGAAGGTAAACCTCAGAAAGTTTATGGGATTCATAGAAAAAATATTCGTCTTATGAATTTTATTTCTTTTAATCCATAGCACCTCTTTTCTCCCAATATTGTGAAATGTGTTTGGGGAAGTTTGTACTTCCTGGGCCTCCAGTTTCTATGTGGAAGAATTTCCACTAATATATTGGCTCTTAAAAATCAATACTGAGATATCTGGAGATACTTGAAACCCTGTTATTGTGTCTATATTATCAAAATTATTTTTTTAAATATTAACTTGTTATTATTTTCCTTTTTCTAAACTCTCATTCTCTTAAAGAAATAGAGATTTCCAGACACTTCTTTTTTTTTTTTTTTTTTAATTATTTTTTATTGAGTCATAACTGTGTACAATGATTCAAGCTTGGAGTACAGTGTGCTTCTGGACATGTGGTATTGCCACAGATTGGATGCTGTAGCAGATATAAAAATCTCACTATCTTCTATTAAACAAACCATTAAGGAGATTTGAGAAAGTAAAAACAATATTTTTCTTACTCCTAACTTTGTTTTTTTGTTTAGTAAAACACAGGTATTTTTGTAAAACTATACTCTTTATTATAACATGCTATATGTTTATTATCATTTTTAATGAATTAATAAAAAATATGTTAAATGTTTCTTGGGTTTAAATTTCCTATATCATATCAATGAATTTCATCTACATAAATATAAGCTCTTTGGGGTAAGTGATAATTTTATCCATATAAAGGAGCTGTGAGAACAAATGTTTGAGTAGTGCCCTAAGCAAGTGTAAGTAGCCCTTCCTCTCCCTGACCCTCCCTTTCCCATGGAAGAAGAGTTGATCATTGTATCAATGGTTTCCATTAATTGTACCATATTTTGACTGCCACTCATCATCATTTATGCCTGATTTCTTAATTGGTTGAATTTGAGAAAATGGGGAGAAGGAGGTTTTCTATTGTCCACTCATGAAATACATTATGTGATTAAAGACCAGAAAAATATGATTCAATCTTTCTAGCTAGCAAATATTGGAAGAAATATTCTCTTCACATGATCATTTCCTTTATTCATAACATGAAAATATGGTGGTGGATTAAGGTCTTTTTATGACCATCCCCATCCATTATTTTAAATAAAGCCTATTTGTATGACAATTATATTAAATTGAAACATGATACTTTCTGTTCTCCTTCATCTTAAGTTCTATTTCCTATGAGTATACTTAGAAGATGAACATTAAGCTACCCCTAACAATTGTATATTTATATATAAACTCTCAAACACCAAGAATTTGCAGTTTGAAAAATAGTTTTTTCTTATATTAATAGAAGTTAATAGGTGCTTTGTTTCTAAATTAGTGATTTATTTGAGAAAATTATTTGCTTAATGAAAGGCAAATCACAGGGATTTTGTTTGATTTGATTACCTTTGATTGACACTTGAGATTTGAAGAAAATCACTAGTAAGTTAGCATAAGAATTGCCTACATAATGCAACTTTGATATGCTGTGTAAAATTTGTTGAAAGTTATGAAAAATTAATCTCAGATTCTCAAACATATTTTCCTAGGTTTCCCTAAAGTTTTGATAAATGTTCCTGGGGAATTATTTCAATCCAAACACTAAAACTTGCCTGCCTAGATTGGAAAATTAGTAAAGAAAAATATATAAATATATGTAATATATATACTATATAAAAAGATATCATATATATGTGATAATTTGAGGATTAATATAGATATATCATGTGAATGATTGTATATTATTAGGAATGAGTGTAAACTGCTTTGGGCTTTGTCTCATGTAGATATTTTTGAACTAGGGAAATATTGCATTAATTGTTTATTGAGTAGAAAGTTATATTAGAGTTCTAAATATGATATGAAAATTTGCTATATCAAAATTTAAAATAACTATGTTTTGTTATTATTACAACTTTTAATGAATTCACTGTATGTGCTGGATAGTGTGGTAGGCAACTAGAAGTCCAAAAAGTATAAAATGATGTTTTGTAAATTCTTATAAAGATCAAAACTAGTAGGAAGCTTCTAGGTAATTTCAGAAGCATAAATAAATGCTATTAATGTTTTCAATTAAATAGAAAGCCTGATAGATAACATACTAAGAGAACACAAGTGAGAAAGTAAATAATTTATTTCAGAGGAACCAGGGAGTGGGTAAGAACTTGTTGTATTTAAGACAGTCTTTTTAGAATATGAGTTCTCCAATTACGAAATGAAAGGATTTAGTAAAGCTAAAGAAAGAACATGAAAGATTAAAATATTATGTCTGTCAAATTAGATCATATAATAGAATTAAATATGTCCAAATAGAAGAGACATTAAGAAGAGATAAGTGTGGTACCTCGGTGAGGCAACACTGTTGTTGCCTGCCATATCTCTTTGGGTTGTATCTTTCGGTGGATTCTGACATATTTTCAGCTGTCTGAGAGCTCTCTCTGGTGGCCGAGGCCTGCTCTGGAAGTAGAGTACTGAAGAATGAATGGCCAGGGGGAGCTACCTTGTGCCTACAAACGAAGGTAGCAGGTGTATTAATACTCCAACTCCCTCACACTTTGGCTGGATAACTCTAAGGTCCATGTTCTGCCCTGATTTCTTGAATTCTCCAGCAAAATAAGGCTCCCGTGGCTGCCTTCTTTTCCCTTCCTCACTTTCCTCTTCCCTGGTGTTGCAGCCTGGGATGAGGCCCAAATAAATGAAAGCCAGGCAACTGACTGTGACAGACTCTACCGCTGATGGAATGCAAACTAAGGCGCATGAATTTAATTGATATGTAATATTAATTAAGAACCCTTGAATCTTTTCACATCCTGTAGGGTGATTTTATACCATTATCTAGCTTTCTCCTTTTTCAAGCTCATCAGATGAGACAATGACAAGTAATATTAATATATGATTCAGCGTAATGTGGAAACTGAACATTTTAGTACTATAGTCTAAAAAATTTATCTTCATTTTAAAGCCTTCCTCCTTAGTTAAAAGAGGCCATAGAGTTGGCTGCTTAATAGAAAATAACTGGGAGTGAAGGCAGTTTGAAAATCTGTGTCCTATTTTATGTCATTTTCTAACTGTGTAATCTTGAATAAGTATTAACATCCTATTTTTAGCATGAAAACATAGGAAAATTATGAAAGTAAGATGAGCTATTCAAACCCTTAACAGAGTTTCTAATATGTTCAAGAATACTCATTAATTGCGACTCACTATTGATGTTATAGTTTTAATTTTAGTGTTTAGTTACTCAATATGTGGCAAAAAGTAAGTTGAGATTTTAGGTTTAAAAATAAAAGAATATATTCGTTTTATACATTATGTTATTTTATCCCATTGCCTATTTAGAATAATACGAATATTATAAGTCAGTAAATGTTAACATGCGTGTACCAGACTCTGTTAAGTGATGTTCGAATATTTTCTCAATTGTGACTTAACCTCATAAAAGAACTTCTGAGGATATTGGAGTTAGCCAGCGGTGAAATTAAGGTAACCTTCAATTCATCCTGGCTTGCCTGGTCCTAGGGAGTTTCCTGTGACATGGAATGTTCGGTGCTAAAACCAGGAGCGTCAGGAGCAAACTAGGATAATTGTTCACCCCGAAACAGAATATCAGCAGAGATAATTAACTTGTTCACTATCATGGCTCTTGTACATGGTAGTTTGGGTTTGAACCTGGCTTATATTACTAAAGAAAACACATATTTCCTTGCCTCTTATAATACATTCACCCACTTCATCTCTAACCTCCCAAGCAAAGTTCTCATGTTATGTTGGCATAAACCTCAGGAGCAAGCTAAAGATACCTTATATCAGTAGTCCCCAAACTTTTTGGCACAGAGGAGCAGTTTTGTGAAAGAAAAATTTTCCATGGAGGGGTCTGGGAGGGTGGTGTTGGGAATATTCAAGAGCATTATTATTGTGCACTTTATTATTATTACATTGTAATATACAATGAAATAATTATATAACGCACCACAATGCAGAATCAGTGAAAACCTTGAACTTGTTTTCCTGGAACTAGCTGGTCAGAGTCTATCTTAAAACCTGTCACCAGATGCAACTGTGCCATTGAAGTACGTCAATTCCCCTGCCCCAATAAAATCTGCCCCTACTTGCAGCTTACCACTCACTGATAAGTTTTCAATATAATTCTGCAAGCAATTGATTTATCAAGGTCTCTGTGTAGTCAATGATAATCTGCATTTGCAGCCTCTCCCCAGCACTAGCATCACCACGTCCGCTCCACCTCAGATCCCCAGGCATTAGATTCTCGTAAGGAGTGTGCAAACCAGATTCCTCATAGGTGCAGTTTGCAGGAGGGTTTGAGCTTCTGTGAAAAACTAATGCTGCTGCTGCTGTGATGGGGGGTGGAGCTCAGGTGGTGAAATGAATGATGGAGAGAGGCTATAAATGCAGAGGAAGCTTTACTCACAGGCCTCCTCGTGTGCCGCCCACTTGTAAACAGCCCTAGTGAAAGTTGGGCCACAGCCTTAGAGCTGGGTTCTCATTATGGGTTGTACTGACTCTCTTGTAGAAAGTAGTTGTGGAATATGTAAGAGGATTTCTATTGCTACAATTGTGGCATAAGTACCATTGGAATTAGTTGCATCATCTCTCAAACTGGAAAATTCTCCCAGTTTTAACATGACCTTGAATGTCATAGTCATCTTTCGCGAAATTGCCCATTGACTCCCACGCAGATATATGCCACAACTTTAAGACGTTTGAACAAATTGCTATTAGATAAACAAGAGACACGAGAAATCGAAAAAATAGTCAGTAAAATTTTATTTTTAACACCTTATATATCTGAAAATTGTAATGGTGATTAAAAAGACACAATGTGAACATTACGTGGTGAAATGTTTATTTACTTGGCAGTGTCTCTTTATTTCAGTCTTCTGGTCATGTCCTCAGAGGATGTCACTTTCTATCTTATTTTACTTTCCAGTTCATTTAATATAACTCTTCCCTAATTAAAATATAGTATTTTTTGGATTTTATTTTAATGTATAGAGTCTGAATGTCTATCTTGTCAGGTCACAGTAGGTGAAGACAGGAGATGAGTTTTCCCTAGCACTTGCAGGCTATGCCATAACAGACAGAATTGTATAGACACTCTCCTTTCCAATAAGGATACTATATATTTTCTCCTTTTCAAAACTCCTTAACTTTCTCTATCATTTTATTTCTACTTCATTTAAAACTATTCTTTCTCCTATCATATACAAAAAAGCATGACTGTTAACTTATTGAAATAACACTTCTTATCCCAATATCAATATTTTTTTAACTGAAATTACTTCTAATATTACTTCTCATAAAGCAAATGTATGTACCAAGATGTGGCCCCTTCATTTTATCTTCCAATGTGGTATCTGAGTACTTACATATTAAAGTTCATATTTAATAGTAACCTACCTGCTATTTTCTCTCTATTGTATTTTAGGGGATATTATTACCATTTTAAAAATTATATGTGCAGGCAGTCTATATTATTTGTTAATTTAATTTTAGAAGAGTAGAGTTAGCATTACAGTGTATTTGCTTTTTAAAAAGAGCTATCTATTTAAGCAGGATCAAGAACATTGACATAGACATCCCATGAGTTTCTCCTCAGCAAAAGAAACTAATGTTTCCTTACGTATAATTATGATAGCTCCAGAGAAGCAGATTCATGTAATAGACGCGCCTTTCTTTCCCCAAGAATTACTGGGTTTTTTATTTTAAAAAATTACATTTAGACAGGAAAATATATTCTGGAGCAGGAATTACTAAAACTTAAGATATATTGAGCAAAGAGACACAACAAAATGACATAACAAAACACTTTTGGAGCCAACTGGCAAGGTTTGTGTGAAAGGAAATGTGATAAGCTATAGCTACGAAGGTTCATGGAGTCTTGTTAAAAGAGAAAAGGAGAACAAGGGAAGTAGGAGAACAAAGAACCGTGAACCTGGGGATGAAGTCTTTGAGGAATAGTAGAGATAATGAGGTGTACATGTTTGCAAAATAATACAATGGAAAAGATTAAGAAGCAAGAGAAGACTAAAACTTGGAATTCTCATTTTGAAACAACTCAGTTGTGATTAATTGAGTGTTCACTGAAACCGTCTTTGTTTGGTGATAGGGAAGGTTGCAATTTGGGAATATAATGAAGACCATTTGCCCAATAACATGCTTGTGAAATATTGGTTTTTGGTATTCATCCAATGCAGAAAATTTTTCCCTCCTGCTATGATTTTTTAGCTATGTTCCAGGAAATGTGAATAAGAATCGACTAAGAAATCTTTCAAGGTCTTTTCTAGCATGAAAAATTAATATTACCTAATGAGTACTTATTTTGTGCTAGACATACTGGCCAGAGATTTTACATGTTACACGCTTTCCTCCTTTCAATGACCTCATGTTAAAAATTTTACACACTTTATAGATGACAAAGCTGAGCTTAATCAAGTAATTTAACCAATGTCAGAGATATTATTTGTGATCGAGGTAAAATTTTAAAAACTGGCATAGCCTTATTTATTTGAGTCTTCATTTCCTTTGTAAGTTTTACGTATTTGTGCTCAAAATAGGCTGTGCCAAAAATAGATTTAAGCCCTATGGTAGATTTTGCCGGCCTTAAGCAAAATTCAGCATGCTATTTATCAGTTAGTTCCTGGGGCTGTGAAACTGGACCAAAAAGAACCTCAAAAAAAAAAAATCTCAATTCTGTTCCTTCACTGCCTCTTCTGCTCTCCTATTTTTGTGACATACAGATTAATACGGACCTTCTATTTGGTCTTCTATCATTAATTACATGTCCATGTACCAAATTAGCTTTCAAGGTCAGACAATTAAGTTCATGAACTCATCCTAGAAATAGTGCTATGTATCACATTGCTGACTTTTACTACTATAGTCACCAGATGGCCCAGGGTGGACTTCAAAGGTAACTGCAGTGATATTCAGCGATGAGGTAGTAACACTTTTTCTAGGATGAATCCATGACCTTAATTGTTCTAACTCATATATTGTTGCTGTCCTTCTTTCCATCTGGTATTTTTCTCTTTTTATACCTTTCTTTTTAACTTTTATGAATATGTAATAGCTGTACATATTTATGGAGTATGGTATGTATGAAATACCGATATAAGCATGCAATGTATATTAATCAAATTTTGTAATTTTGTAATTAAGATCTCTAGCCTGTTGAACTGCTGCTTTTCCTTGTGTTGGAATCATTCCACATTACTCTTGCAGCTATTTTGAAATACACAGTAAATTAGCGTTAACTACAATTTGCCCTATTGACCTGTCCAACACTAAATCTTGCTCCTATCTAATTATATTTTTGTACATTTTATCTTTTAATAAACTAGTTTATTCACTAATTATTTACAAGTTCCATTTTATCTTCCAGGGTTTTCTTTCTTTTTTTGGATCATGTGATATTTGAATCATTCTCTTAAATTATCTTGAGGATGACTGATAACAGCCATTGACTTATTATGCATGTATTATAATACCACACTTGTGCTATTACACTGATGCTCTGACTGGACTGTCACCTTCGGATGTTATTCTACCTCCACCAGTGCACCTGCCTCTCTGTCATAATCATGAAGACTATCACAGACCTAGATGCACATCATTGTTTTAAATTTTTTTGTGTGTGCTTATAAGATGAAGTTAAAATTATCTCCTATGGCATAATTTGTGCATGCTGACTTCACATCTAGCTCCTCTCCATTGACTACCTTGAACAAATACTGGGTAACAAGTGCTTAAATGTTTATTTTTTCTAACTGTGTCCTGTTTTTACTTATATTCCTGTTTTATGTTACTTTATCTCCTATCCCCCAATCTTCTTCCCTAACCTCCCACACAAACACTTGTTCAAATCCCTCTTGATCAATTGGTTGAAACCCTCTCCTGAGATTCCTCATCCCTTTATGTTGCAGCTTTTGATACATTGATTCATAGACCTCTTGTTTTTATACAAGTTATATATCAATTCTTTTCCCTGTGCCAGTACCTCCATTGACTATTCCTTTTGCATATTTTTTACCTACTAATAGCATATGATCTGGCATGAAATAGAATTTAATAAAGTGAATAAATAGAGAAAATCAGGTCTGATCAGTTTTGATACAGAATGGATTTAGGTGTTTTTTTTTTTCTCAGTAATTTCAGCAGTGTACAGATCTGTACATGTAGAAGCATTCTGATGACCAATAAAAGAAAAATTATTTTATTAACTAAGAAAATTATCTTTATTTTACCTAAAATGTTAACTAGGTAAGTTTCTAAGTGTATTCTCCTAGTTTTCTAAGAAGCCAAGCCAAAATCAGGGATGGGATGCAATGTAGTATGACCAGTCATCTTAGTTGTCTCAGGATTGAGGGTTTCCCTTGAATGTATGATTTTCAGAACTAAAAATGATAATAAACACTGCAACAAATCAGTGCAGTAGGTCATCTGAGGAGGTATATGTGCATTAATAAGTGAGTACTTCTCAAAAGAAAGCAACGGGGGGAGCAAGTTAAGGTAGGGAGAATAGTTATGCTGGGCAAATGTGGTCAACTGATCAGTAAAGGATAACTTTCTGAAGGAGGGGAGAGCTGTGAGACATTGGCAGCCAACATTCAGAAGTGGTCAGGGATGGATGCTTTTCTCCATCACTACCTTCATCTGGACCACTATACTTTGCAGCACCTTTTGTGGGTCTGCAGGGGGAGACTAATATTGTCCTGTCCACTCTAAGCAATTACTTAAATAAAGCCAGCACTTTGCTATGTTACTTTGGGATATGACCTCAATGAATTAGACCTTCTTTTAAAAGTTGTTATCTAGAAATATTAATATTAAGTAAGCGGCCTTTGGCAAAAAGAATGTTTAAGTTCTAAAAATACCCATGTCTCCTCAATATGTCAGTATTAAACCTTTCTGTTTATGGGAGAATTAAAGCCTTTTCATCCTTCAGAATAAAATAACTGACACACACTCCAGGGATGAAGATATGATAGAATAAAAGATCAAGTTTATTCATCTGTTTTTACCTTTAGCTCACGAATTTGGATTCTCTCCAGGCTTTTGGAATACATGGTTAGTTAAACTGGGTTTTAAAGGAAGTTAACTATGTCTTTGAATGATAGTATATTGCATTATAACTCTCACTGTTACAAGTGTAAAGAGGGATGTTCAATATTACAAATTTGATGAAATAATAATTCAGCCTTAGAAAGACTATAAAAAATTGCCATCTACTTTTATAAAATAAATTCTGTCTTTTTTATCTGTGTCATGTTAAAGATGGGGTAATTCTTGCTGAATTTAAAGAGGAGTAGTAGAAAGGAATTAGAAAGTTGAGAGATTCTAAAGCCAAGTGTAAATGTATGCGTAACTGATAGCCAAAATAAAAGGTAGAGTAATAAGGGGTGAAGCAATAGTAAGTATGGAGTCACAAAATATGGATACCTAAGAGAAAAAAAAAAAAAAGACCTTGGCAAAAACAAGTATCATCTGAGATATCAAAAATTCACAAGTAACTATATATACAGTTCTAGTGATCTATTCAATTATTCTCATCTGTTTGAAAGACAGAATTTTGTACCTTTTGTTAAGTACTTCACAATTTACCTTTTTAATTTAACTCTCAATCTACCTTCCTGGCTCAAATTGTCTCCTGTACTCTATGGTCAATCACTTGAATCATTCAATATTTTTTAAATGTACCAAGCACTTTACTTCTCTTTGCCTCTACTCATGCTGTTTTCATGGCCTAGAAATGTTTCTCCCCTTGTTTTTACCAAGAAAATATTTATGCCTTTTCCAAGTTCACAAGTCACTAGTTCTATGAGAACTATCAAATATCCCCACCCAGAATTAACCCCGTCTCTTCTGCATGTTTATAATGTCTTACTAGTATCTATCACCACACATCTTGCTTCATTATTTTATCTGTCACCTCTTTAGGGAAGATACTTTGGTTTATTCAACATAGTTCCACAGGTGATACTTGAATGTAATGTCCACCCTGTGAATTCAATAATATCAAGGAATTACCCAACAATAATTGCATAATCTGTCCTCTGAAGCCTTCCCAATTTTTGGGAAGCCAAAAATTGTATCACATGCAACTAATATTAAAAAGCCAGCTCAGTGCCCATAGCTCAGTGGTTAGGGCACTGGCCACATACACCAAGGCTGGCAGGTTAGAATCTGGCCATCGCCTGCTAAACGACAATGACAACTGCAACAAAAAAATAGCCGGGCATTGTGGTGGGTGCCTGTAGTCCCAGTTACTTGGGATGCTGAGGCAAGAGAATCACTCAAGCTCATGAGTTTGAGGTTAAGGGCGACACAGTGAGACTGTCCCCCCCAAATTAAAAAAGCCAATGTTCCATCTTGAAACTTCACATTCAAAGAATATATCTGGAGGTGGTGCTGGGTAGGATCACTCAGGTCATTTTTCCCCGTAGGGTCTATCTAGATAGGTTGTTACAGTATTCTTTAGCAATACCCTCCTTCCCTGGTTCAAGAGCCAGATGGATCCGGAAGAGAGTCCCACAGGAAATATGGGTACCAGAAATGGCCAAGGAAACAGTTGCAGTGGTAAATAGCCATGAAACAAATGCAGCAATAGCAAACAATGATCTTAGTGGTGAAAATTATTTTTTAATTAATTCATTGCATATATATTGGGTATATACTATATGCCCATTTATGTGTATAACAATGTTTAAGGAAATGAAATCCTGTAGTGAACAAAAATAAAAGTCAAAAGATGTATCTGTTTGCTTAGATGTTAAGAGACAGTTTGAAGTGTACTGAGGCCACTTCAAAAGTTCATTGCAGAGGAGAGATGATTACTTTAGGCAGGGTGGTTGGTATGATAGTAGTGGGATGAGGTGGTTTTAGGATATATTTTGAAGGCAAAACTAATAAGATGTGTGATATCAATGTAAGAGAAAGAGGAATTGGAAATGAATCTGAGATGGTGGCTTGAGCAATTTGAAGGATGGTGTCAATATTTCTTGTAATTAGGAGGAGCTATTTTGGAAGAGACAAGGATGAGTTTGTTTAGGGGATATTCTATTTTAAATGTTTATAAGAAATCTAAGAAATTCTATTGAATACACAAGTGACTACGAAAACTAGATGCTCGTTCGTATGAGACGTCTGAGCTAGAACTTTGGGTTTGTTGAATGCCATGAAACTTAAAAAGATCATCCAGGAAGAAAAGACATCTGAAGTTTGAGTCCCACCTATAGAGAATGTGGAGATAGGAAGGATTTATGAAAAACAAAATGAAACAAACTGAAAATGTACCAAGAGCACTGAAAAGGAAGGCATAGTAGAAGAATAACCAAGAGAAAATAGTGTCCTGGAAATCATGAGAGCAATGTCAAAAGTTGCTGATGTGTTAGACAAGATGAGAGCTCAGAATTTGCCGGGGCTATAAGGACATGACAGTCTCTTGGAAATCTTGAGGAAGATATTTCAATAGATTGATAGAACTGAACGCCTGAGTGGAGAGACTGGGAGAAGTAAAACCCATGATACCACACATAGGCAATTGCTGTAAAGTGGCCAAGGATGACAAGAGCAGAACATGATAGGAACCACCTTAGCTTTGAATTTCATTTTAGGGTCCTGAATCATCGGTCAGCACTGAATGAATATCTGGAGGCCAAAAATATGGTATTTATGATTGATGCTACAGAAGTTCTCAAAAGATAGCACATCAAGGAAAAATAATTGCAAAATTTCATTGTCTGTTTCCTATCACAGTGACTTGTTTGGATTAAGTCCTACTTGATTAATGTATATTGACTCTCTGTGGATAATGGATGGATATGCAGATGAATAAAAAGTGAAACTGATATATATGATTTTATGAAGGTAATTCCCAACTGCCACACCAAACGGTGAAGTGTTCCTAAGAATTAGAGAAATCATATATAGTATATTAAACACATGAAATATTGGGCTTTGAGAAAAAAGGCAAAAGTCTTCTGCAGGACAGTTGTCTTGGTGGCCTTAGGCTAATCCAGTTCTCTCCCCTTTCTTGCTTGTAGCCCTTGAAGTTAAGTATAAATGTACTGGGAATGCAATATCCTGTAAGAGGAAAGAATAGCATGAAGCAAACATCTGGGCCTTATTCCTGTCCCTCCTAGGGATTGGAACATCTCACATTAGAAAGAACCGCCCTGGGGACCCGGGCTTTGCTCCTTCCAGTGGAATGTGGATGTCTTTCAAACTTTGACCATCAAGTCACGTTGCCCCTGAGCTACGTGACCCAGGTTAGGCTGCCTTTTGGGGATTCCTCAGCTGGGGGAAATGGGGACACACAGTTAAGACTCGGTTGGCCCTGGGCAGCTTTCTTGAGCCCTGGGCAATGACAGGCTCACGATGGATCCCAGGTTTCTTTTGTCCCTTGCTGCTCATATATAAATAACAACCCTGCTTCATATAATCCGTTGTGTGTGAGTATGTTCTGGATGCAGACATCAGTAGCACGGCAGCCGAGGACGCGGTGAGCACAAGTGTTGGGACTCCTATTCCTGGGGGCTGCCATAGTGATGGTCTCTTGTAGCCCTCTACCCAGTGGAGGGCTTGGTTGTTTGTAAATCTGCTCCATAAATTGTCCTTTAAAAAGGCAAAAGAAATCTGTATAATGTAAAAATCTTTTTACGAAAGAGATTCTCAGCATCTAGAAAGACTGTACATTTCAGAAAATTCTCATCAGAACTCTCCACCTTGGCACTCTCATATTATCATTTGCCATAATGCTGAGGACATAAAAATTCTCTCTGGTTTTTCACCAACTAAAAAGATATGGGATCCTCCTTTCTGTTTCCCACTCATATGGGGATTTGTTTGATTTTTGGTAATACTTGAAGATAATAAGTCATGTTCTTGCTGTGACCTACCATTAATACTTGGAACACATCCTCACTTCGCTTGGCAACAGAGAGCTGCTGTGGGATTTCTGCCAAATTTCCACGAGCCTACACCACTCCACCTGTGCCCAGATGGATCTGCTCAGTGTCGCCCACTCGTATAGAGTCTTCCGCCTCATCCTGCTTGAGTTTTTCAAACTCTTACTGGGTTACTGGTCCCTCTCCCAACTTCAACAAGAGACAGAGCTTTGCGCAATCCATGGCTTAACCTAATAATTTTGCTATGAATTATTTGGGAAGGAAGGCAAAATGGCAAGAAAAATGGAGGATAGGGAAGGAGAAAAGCAAGAAGCAAGTCAGGAGGAATGACAAAATGAAAGAATACAGCCCTAAGGCACTCGCGTGCTTACGGGAATT
The DNA here is from genome assembly GCA_963574655.1 of Perodicticus potto. Taxonomy (NCBI): domain Eukaryota; kingdom Metazoa; phylum Chordata; class Mammalia; order Primates; family Lorisidae; genus Perodicticus; species Perodicticus potto. The sequence continues at coordinate 40,010 of CAUYRH010110224.1, forward strand.
GCTTGCATGGAGCATATTTTTCCACCCTTTCAGTTTCAACAGATTTAGGTCTTCATATGTGAAGTTTAGGCTGGGCATGTGGCTCATGCCGATAATTCTAGCACTTTGACAGAAAGGAGGACCATTAAGGTGAAGAGTTTAAGACCAGCCCGGGAAACATAGGGAGATGCTGTCTTTAAAAAATAACAAAATTAGGGTGCCACCTGTGGTTCAGTGGATAGGGTGCCAGCTCCATATACTGAGGATGACAGGTTTGAGCACAGCTCTGGCCAAACTGCAACAACAACAACAAAAATAGCTGGGGGTTGTGGTGGGTGCCTGTGGTCCCAGCTACTCGGGAGGCTGAGGCAAGAGAATCGCCTAAGCCCAGGAGTTGGAGGCTGCTGTGAGCTGTGACGCCACAGCACTCTACTGAGGGCGATAAAGTGAGACTCTGTCTCTACAAAAAAAATAAATAAATAATAAATAAATAAATAAAATAAATAACAAAATTAAAAATGTATGAAAAAAAATTTATCTCTTCCAAAGCTTTAGGTCTAACTTTGGTATCTAAACCTGCCAGTCTTTGTTTTTGCATTATTATATTAATGGATGCTATTATGATAAAAGTATGTATCTTTAATTTTTCACACTTGAATTAGAATTAAAACTGGATGAATTTATATGAAATGTTACAACTTTTTAGCATTTTGCTTCTTTAATCTTTTGTAATATTACTGTCCCATATATTATATCTGCATGCATAATAAATTTCATGTTGTTGTATTACACGTATTATAAAGTTTTCTTGCAACATTTTCAAGAACATTAAGAAATATATTTTTTTTCCATTTAGTTGTCTTTAGCATGTCTGATAGTCTTCCTTCTTTTCTGAAGACCCTAAGTTTCCTTCTGAGGTAATTTCTTTTTTTTCTTCTGCAGTTTTTGGCAGGAAATTGGTTTGAACCCACCACCTCCGGCATATGAGGCTGGCGCCCTACTCCTTTGAGCTACAGGAACCACCCTGAGGTAATTTCTTTTCTTTCTTTCTTTCTTTCTTTTTTTTTTTTGAGACAGCACCTCAAGCTGTCACCCTGGATAGAGTGCTGTAGCATCACAGCTCACAGCAACCTCCAATTCCTTGGCTTGAGGGAGTCTCCAGCCTCCGCCTCCCAAGTAGCTGGGACTATAGGCGCCTGCCACAGCGCCCGGCCATTTTTTGGGTGCAGCCGTCATTGTTGTTTGGTGGGCCCGGGCTGGATTCGAACCCACCAGCTTAGGTTTACGTGGCTGGTGCCTTAGCCCGTTGAGCCACAGGCGCCGAGCCGAGGTAATTTCTTGATATCCAGAATGACTTTCTTTAGCGTTTTTGAAGTTCAATTTTGCTGCCAATAAATTATTTTCGGTGTTAATTTTTTTTACTCTTATTTTTAGAATATATTTTCACTTACGTAGAATATTGATTTGTGAATGATTAAAAAATTCACAACTTTATTACTATTCCATTGTTTTCTGGTGTTCATTGTTTCTAATAAGTTGGCTGTATGAATGCTGCTGTTCTTTATTTATTGAGCCATTTTCTCTGAAGCTTTCAATATTTTATCTTTGGTTCTGAGCAGCATAACTGTTGTACTTAAGTATCACTTTTCTTTGTATTATCTACATTCTTGTATCATTAACTTTATGACTTTCATCCTATATGGGAAATATTATAATAACTTATTAAGGAATGCCTGTGCTCATTTTTAGCTCTCTCTCCTTTTAATACTCAATCACTCCAATACCAGAAGTTAAATAGCTTTATGTTGTCTTCTAAATTACTAGCGTGGTGTTTATTATTATCATTTTTTTCTGTGTTCTTCAGAGTGGGAAAATCTGGTTGGCTAGTCGGGATAAAACCTCTGTTGCATCTCTTTCAGCCTTCCAGCTATTGGTTGGCTGTGGGTTCCTTAGAATTTTGCTTGCAAATACCAATTCGAGAGCCAAAGATTTGATCGGAGATGATAGGTATATTTCAGTTTTCTTCTTCTGTATCTGGATTACCTCTATCACTTTTCAGTCACTCATGTAACCCCCAACTCCATACTCTGGTATTTAAGCCAAAGACTGCAGATTTCTGTCTAACTTCTATTGAACTTATATTGAATAGATTGGAGATTGCCCTTATTGAAAATCTATCTATCAGGTGCAATGTACTCTATTTGGGTGACTAGTACACTGGAAGCATGAATTCAGCATGATATAATTCATTCATGCAACAAATAAACAAAACAAAAAAATTCACACAAAAAACAAACAAAAACCACTTTTACTTCATAATATTTTTTTGGAAAAACAGAAAGTGAACCAAAGAAAAGACAAGACATGTATTTTTTCTCCTGTCACTATCTTCTTTCAAGGGTCAAATACACTTCAGTTTCTGGTCATTTTGTTTTCTTTTTAATGACATTTTTAATGATGTTTTTATTGAATGTTAAAAGATCCAGTGCTGACATTTATAATGAAGTTTTGTTGAATAAAATCTACTATACTATTCTTGGAAGAAGGACCTATTTGTTGTTTTAAACTTTAAATATCTGCTATATACATTTTTTAATGTACGCTATATTAGCCAATCATAATATTAAAAATTCCAGCAGTGTAATTCAACATATTCATTGATCAAACAAGAAATGTAACTACCTCAAATGCAGGGAACAAATCTGAAAATATTAACTACCTATTTGTATTTAAAAATAAGAACTAAGAATAGCTCGTAAAATCAATGTAATGAGTTACCTATCAAAAATTTACATCAAACATTAAACTTAAGCCAGGCACTGTGACAGCTCACACCTATAGTCCTAGTGTTCTGGGAGGCCGAGGTGGGTGGACTGCCTGACCTCACAAGTTCAAGACCAGCCTGAGCCAGAGCAAGCCCTTTTCTCTAAAAAAATAACTGGGCATTATGGTGGCCTCCTATCTTCTCAGCTTTTTGGAAGGCTGAGGCAAGAGAATCCCTTAAACCCAAGAGAATCCCTTAAGGAGTTTGAAGTTGTTGTGAACTGCAACACCACAGCACTCTACCGAGGGCAACAAACTGAAACCAGGTCTCAAAAAAAAAAAAAAAAAAGAAAAAAAAAAAAAAACCCATTAAACTTACATAGAAAGTTCAATCATGTTCCTTTCAATTTGGATGAACAAATTTAAAAAAACTATCTTTACTGCTACTATACAATATAATTGTGAACATTAAGGTCACAAAAATATAAGACAAAAGAAGCGTAATAGAAAGGAAGAAAATAAATCTAAGTATAAATGATATAATTAAAATTAGAATATAGGGCAGCACCTGTGGCTCATTGAGTAGGGCACCGGCCCAATATACCAAGGGTGGTGGATTCAAGTCCGACCCCAGCCGAACTGCAAAAACAAAAATTAGCCGGGCGTTGTGATGGGCGCCTGTAGTCCCAGCTCCTCCGGAGGCTGAGGCAAGAGAATCACCTAAGTCCAGGAGTTGGAGGTTGCTGTGAGCTGTGACGCCACAGCACTCTGCCGAGGGTGATGAAGTGAGACTCTGTCTCTACAAAAAAAAAAAAAAAGAAAGAAAGAAACAGAGAACAAGAAAATTAGAATATCATGCAGAATTAACGCATAATCTATTTGAACTAATATTGGATTTAGGCAATTTTGTTTAGAAGATCAACTTGAAAACCATAATAAATTTTTTCAATTTCATAAATTCACTGCTAGAAAATAAAATATAAAATAAGGTTCCATTTACAAAAGCATCAAAATATCAGTTTTCCTCTGATCTCTATGAGGCAACTTGAGAGTATGATAAAATTATTAAATGTACAATTTGGAAATATTGCCATATGAAAGGGCAACAATTTTTACCTAAATTTTATAATTTAGTGCAATCCTAATCCAAATTTTTATAATATATTTTATAAAATGAAATAAGTGTGTTCTAATTTTTGTGGAAATCAATGGTTACTGATATGAAGACTAGATCTAGGAATGAAGAAGTAAGAAGGGAAATTATCAAATGAGATGCTAATTTTTGTAGTTTTTAAAACAACATTAAAATAGATTTGCAAGAAATGAAACACAGATCAATAAAATAGAATGTAGTAGTTAATCACAATTTTTTAATAAACACTAACTATATCATAATTATTCAAAGGGAAGGAACCTTCAATACACTGTGCAGTTCGTATTGGCTACGTTTCTACTTGCACCATAAAAATTGAATTAGATAAATTGTCTAAATTAGGTGCAATCATAAAACCAACGGAAACAGAAAATGTAAGAGGAGAATGTATTTGTAATCAAAAATTTGCAGCTTAATAACTAAGAACAACTTCAAAACATATAAGAGAAAGGGAAACATTGCTTTGATTCTCTTTAAGAATTTTCGTTGACCGATAATCCAAAAATACCAATTAAGTGACAAATCTTAAACTTTCAAAACTCTATTAAATAGAACCTTTAAATAAAACTATATTCTATCAACTTTAAGATGACGGATATTTTAGAAGTATTATTATTTTACGTATGTCCCAGATAGAAAACAATATATGTGAAATAAATTACAGTACAACATTTCTATCATTCTTTACAATTTTAAGTTTACACGTATTAAAAGCACCTGTTTAATATTGTTTTGTTATAAAAATATTTATATATGAATAGCTATGGCAAGTTCATACACATAAGATACATTTTAATTTCAGAGATGTTTTAACATATAACATTTATCTTATATAAGGAATCTAGTGATATCTTGAATATATGAGAATTCCTACAAATTAACATATATTGATGTCTAATTGGAAATTAGGAAAGAAATTTGGATAGTCCATTCACAGAAAGAAAAGCCTAATTGGCTATTATAATGCAAAGATACAGGTCAATATCAGATGATTGCAAATTAAAAAAATTCAGACACATTTTTAGAACCATCAGATTGGGAACAAATAGAAAATCATATAATGCAATGATACTCTAGTACATGTACAACTAAATATTTACATGAGCCATAATATCTATATTCTACCTCTATATATACATACAAACTCAGGTAAGTCCAGAGTGTTGTATGGGAATATTCTTAACAACAAATACTAACAAAGAGCTGAAAACAACAAATGTGTTCATAATTGAGGAGCTGAAAAAATAAAAAGTGGTATTACTGAAAACTGTTTAGCCAACAAAGACAACGAACCAGCTGGTGTACAGCAACACATAACTGAAGAAAATGTTCATAAAACAAGACTGAAGGAGTTAAGAGCAAATATATTTACCTAAATCTAAAAGCACATGCACATGAAATAAAACTATTTATTTCACATGGGTACATGCATAGCCAAGGATTTATAACAAACTCATGGGGTGAAGGTAAAATGACAAAAACAAAACATAGTAAAGTGTTTTATGGTCGAATGATGGAACTATCACGTGGTATAGAAAGCACGGTTACCCTGAGTCTGGGTGTGATCATTCCTAAGCACGGAACTGTTTTTCTCCTTAATGATCCCTCAATCTCCTATTACTTCTGCAACTATTTCCCCTCTCTTGAGGAAAAAGTGCGGTGATTGACAGGAGAGGGGTCACTGCTCTGGAAATGTTACTACTTGTTATACATGCATTATGATTAATCAAAACATCCTCACTTTCTAACTGGTTAAATTTTCACTTGCTTGATTTTGTATAGATATCATTAGAAAAAGGTGTGAGTGTGATTTGTTTCCTAACAGTCAAGTACCCAACTGAAACCCAATTGTCATGGTTATTACTCTCAGAGTTTTAAACTGTTTCATAGGCAGTACTACGGGTCATTCCCAAACAGGTTATCATAAGAAATGTGAAATTATAGGTGTGAAAATTTTTTGAGCTTTCAGCATATAAAGCACTTCTAGAAACTAACACGTTGTCTTTAGGAGAAGGTATTTCACTTGGCATAATTAAATTGTCAAGCAAATTAGGAAAGAAAAGTAAAACAAATCATGCTGATGAATTTTGAAAAGGAAAACTCCTTTCAGATTCTTTTTAGATGAAGTGCATACAATGAAATATAAGAGGAAAAGGGTAGATAAAATTTCCAGGCAAACTATATTTATTTGTTTTAGAAATGCACTGTGTACATAATTTGAAAATTAGATGAAATAGATAGTAACATTTAAATCTCCTAAAATATTTCTGCAAGTTCCTGAGTTCTCATCCTCCAAAAGAATCACTCCTATTAAAGTTTTGTTTTCTTTTGAGAAATGTTTTGTGGCTATACCTACATAATTGGGTATATATGTATTCCAGTACACTTGATAGATTTTAAAATATAACTGATTACTTCACATTTCATTCATCAAAAATAACTATTTATAATGTAATACAAAATGTAGTAACTTGAATGACCATGGAAATACTTTAGCAACCACCCAAAACAGATACTATGAGACTACCAGGTGTTGGTATTCTGGCTTAATGTTTAGTTACAAACAAAGTCATAACTTATTGAATCTCACAAACCAGTTTCTGTCACCCATACGGAAGCTTATTATGCATAGATCTGTAAAAGCTTCATATTAAGGGTTATAAACTCTTCTGTTTATTAGAAAATCTATGCGCTAGTTGGAACAAAATCTCCTGACACTTAAATAATCCATTTAGGATCCAATGTTCTTTCAAGCCCCTCAAAGTATAGCTCTAATCTCTGTGCAGTACAATGAGTTTCTCATGCACACTGAAGTTATTTGTTACTGAAACATACTTTGAATATTTCTAACCTGTCACTATACATTTGTTTCCAAATTTATTCTTATTTTCTCTCTATATTGCTAAACAAAGAAAAGAAATATATTACATGTAATAAAATTTGATTATAAAATATAATTATCTGAAATTAACATTCTGCTCAATATATACATGTGTTTTTTCATTACATATATGATACATATTTGCACATATTACAAGAACTGCTTTTAGCACAATGACAATATTAGCATTTACAGAAGACATGAAATACTGTACAGGAAAATAATAATTTCTATTCAGGTGTAGTGTTATAAATATAAAACTTGTTCACTGTATTTATAATTTATTTTCAAAGTTTTAAAATATCTATTTCATTTAACATTATTGATACACTACACCTCTACCAAAATATTTTAATTATCACCTGCATTTTTATAAACATTAAAATGAATATTTAAAAAAAAAAGAAATCTGGGAAATTAGCCACAAATTTACAATCCAGGAGGACAACATCCCTAAAAAGACATAAACTGTGAATTTTTTAGAAGCTAAAGAAATAGTACATGTAAAATTTTTAATCAGTTTTATTGAAGGAGAATCTATATTTCCATGGAAAAATTAAATATACTCATCATCAGAAAAGTGTTTCACCCTAATGAAATTTGATTATGTGGTAGAGAACATATCTTTTGACATTTAGGCTTCTTGTAAAATGAAAAATGTGGAACAATAAGTGATTCCAACCCAGCCCTTGAAAGCTCACTGCATCATTTGCTAAATGTATGCATCCCGAGAAGAGTCACAAATGTGAAGCAGCTCATGAATTCCCAATCAATGCAAGCCTCTACAAAAGTCCTTGAAGCAGTCATATAGAATCTGCCATATGCTGATAACTGCATTCAGAAAACTCACTCATCATAAGAAAGGATGATGAATAGTCATGCTGAGTCAGTGGATACAAGTTGGCAATAAACTTGAAAATTGAGGTCATTTGTTAGGCTGCAGAGTACAAAGCTCTGCCTTCAAATTCAAACATTTTTGTTGATAAAGTAGAACTGAATTCTAAGTGGTTATAGAAAACTGTTCCTGGGGTGGCATCCTGCCAAGTGATACAGAGAGGGCAAGGAGATGAAAAAAGGGTAAACCCACTACTTTACGTCTAAGCAGTAGATTTTGTGCCAACAATGGGATCTCAAATTTCAGAAATGAATCATATGGCCACCATACAAATTCCCTTCTTTTCTGGAGTTAATTCAGAGAAGTGAATGCCACAATTCTGAATCTCTAAATTATTTCATTGATACCACCATGCACTAATCACTGATTACATTCAGCAACTGTATATCGGACAAGCACATGCAGAAAGTCTGTGCTAGAGATTACAGAATAAAGAATGCAATTTTTGCTCTTAACAAGGAGATAAACTTACTCATTCACTTAGCTCTAGCTAGGTACTGACACAAAATAGTGTTGGTATTTACTTCCACATTCCTCATACCTTAGTTGATTATAATATAATCAAGTTCCAAAATCCATTGTTATCCATCAAATATTCACAGATCATGAAAGAATCTAATAAAATAAGTATATTGTACTCTGAAGTGTGATGAGTCTGCATAACACAAGTTCACCACTTGACTAAGCTCCAGTTTGGTAGTTATTTCTCTTGTTAAGGGAGTAATAACCTACCTGTAACTTCTCTTGTTCTTCCTCCAATATTTTTGTGGTTCTCTTTTTCCTTCCTTTCCAGGCCTCTCTTTCCTTCCATTTTCTCCTTTTTCTTTTTAAAGATTTTCCCACTGAAAAACCAGAAATAATTTCTTCACATTATGTCACTGGCTTCAAATATTAAACACCCTCTTCTATGTAAGTGATTTTTATAATGCAAAATTATAATTACTGACAAACCATACATCTGATAAGTGGCTAATTTAAAAAACATATATAAGAAACTCAGCTCAATAGCAAGAAAACAAATAAAAAATAAGCAAAGAACTTAAACAGACATTTTCAAATAGGAAACAAAACTGGCCAATATGAACTAAAAAAAAAAAAGTACTCAACATCACTAATTGACTAAAACCATAATGAAATATCACCTCACATCATTTATGATGGCTTTGGCAAAAAGATGATAAACAACAAGTACTGGTGAGTATGTAGAGAAAGGGAACTCTTGCATGTTGTCAAATGGAATGTAAATTAGTAGAGCCATTAAGAAAAATAATGTAAATGTTTTTCCATAAACTAAAACTAAAATTACCATGTAATCTAGCAATCTTGTTTCTCAGTATATATACAAAGATATTGGAATCAATATGTTGAAAGAAATGTTTTCATTTCTATGTCCATTACAGCCTAATTGATGATGGTCACAATATGGAATGGATGAATGGGTAACAAAAATATGGTATATATAATGGATACTATTTAGTTTTTAGAAAGAAAATTCTGTCATTTGTGACAATATGGATAGATCTGAAAGATATTATGCTACGTGAAATAAGGCTGGCACAAAGTGACAAATACCACGTGGCTTCACTTTTATGCGAAATCTAAAGAAGTCAAACTCATAGAAGTAAAGAACAGGGGCTGAGCTAGGGTAGAAAAAGGGGAAAGAGAGAATGCGGAGATGGTGAAAGAGTATAAAGTTTCAGACCGACAGGAAGAATATGTTTTGAAATTTATCTCATGATAGGTGACAACAGTCAATAATAATACATACTTTAAAATGACTAAGTAAATTTCAAGTGTCTTACTATAGAAATTGCAAGAAAACAAAATAATGGATATGTGAATTAGCATAGTTCATTCACACTATATTGTATACTACATCAAAAGATTACACAGTATTCCACAAGGTATACAATACTGATTGTTCAATTAAAATAATATATTTTTTTATACAATGCAAATATGTTCTATAATAATAGTCCTCAGTCCATGGAAGAGTGAACCAATGTGGGTTATATCAATTTCTGAGTGTGTTTGTTTGAAAAAGATTTCTGGAATTGGAGAAATAGCTACAAAATATGTTCAGGATTTCACTACACTCTCTATGACTTTAAGCTAAATTTCACTTTGGTAAGCATTCAGATATCCTTGAAAATTTTGATACTTTTGACTTTCCCAGTGGAAATTTGCTCTCATAAATTCCCATGGATCTCTTTGAGGATAATCAGGAAAATGAATTTGTGTAACTCTTAATACTGTACCTGAGTCTCTCTTTGAGGGGACCAAGACTTCTCTGAATTCAAGGAACATTGGATATTGGTTTTGATTTTCTTTTGGCTATACTTTCTTTCTTTCTTTCTTTTTTTTTTAAGAGACAGAGACTCACTTTATCACCATCCATAGAGTGTCATGGTGTCACACAGCTCACAGCAACCTCCAACTCATGGGGTTAGACAAACATATAAAATAACAAACATAAAGGTAAGTCAACCAACATATAAAAATATGTTCAAAATCACATCATCTGGGAAATGCAAAGTAAAACCAAGATGAGAAAACTTACTCCCATCAGAAAGACCATTTTTAAAAAGTATAAAACAATAGATATTGGAGCAAATGCTATAAAAAGGGAAGATATACACTGTTGATGAGACTGCAGAAGGCATTTTAACAAATGAAGGCATTTTAACAAGAAGACACCAACACTCAGATGTTTATCTCAACACAATTTGAACTTGCAATGATGTAAAATTAAACTAAGTTTCCATCAATTGATAAGTGGATAAAGAAAATATGGCATATATTACACATGCATCATGGAGTAACTCAGCCATAAAAGGGAACAAAGTTTTGTCTTTTACAGCAGCATGAATGGAATTTGTGACCATTATTCTAAGTGAAGTATTTCAAAAATGGAGTAACAAAAATCATAAGCCATAAATAATAAGTATGCTTAAAAACTTACCTATTGGGGACGATAAACACTATTCTGGTGATGGGAACACTAAAAGCCCTGACTTCAGCAATATACAACGTATTCATGTAATGAAAACATTTGTACACCCTTAATATTTTCAAATTAAAAAATAATAATAAAGAAAATAAAGAAAAAAAAAATAGCCAGGCGTTATGGCGGGCACTTGTAGTCCCAGCTACTTGGGAGGCGGAGGCAGGAGACTCGCTTGAGCCCAGGAATTGGAGGTTGCTGTGAGCTGTAATGCCATGGAACTCTCTCCAAGGTGACAGCTTGAGGCTCTGTCTCAAAAAAAAAAAAAAAAAAAAAAAAGTGAACCGATAAGTCTTGGGCTTGGATAATGGACCAGGCTCTCCATTGTAATGATAGCATTCTTTTTTTCTTTAGCATCTTAACAAAATTCACAGTTTTATCTCTTTTACCAGTAAAGTATCCCAACTATTTCCATGTAAGGTGCAACAAAATCAATTAGCTCATTAATTATCAAAGCTCTCTGAGGATCAAAACCTTTCCATTACTAATTTAGTTTTGCTGTCTATTATAATAACAATGGCTTCCTTATCTCTGGTGATGAAGCAAGAAGTGCTACTTTGTCACTCCAGGACAAACTCAAGGATTCGGGGAACCCAACACAACTGCAGCTAACTCATGGTCATCCCTTGTCCTGCAGAAGATGTTTACTATAGAGCTGTTTAAGGATTTTGCAACTCCCATCACCAACAGATTTCTCTAAATCTTGGTGAAACTCATATTCTTAGAAGCATTACAGGAAAAAAAAATAAATAAAGAGAAGGTACATCAATAATAAGTAATTTAGACAAATTCTCTCTAGTACTCCAGCATTCCTAAGCCTTTGAATAAGTTCCTTTATAGCATGGAAAGAAACTGTGGAATTTTACTTAAAGTGTAGGCTACTTTGCAGTCTAGGTTTCAGTAAATGGACTGAATAATATTTCAAAGTCTAATATATCTGATCAACCCACTCATTTAAACAGCTTTTAGGGAATCCAATGTTATATATATTCCCTTATTATCATCCCCCACAGGATCCATCCCTGTACACATCCCGCTGGTTTCAATCAACATAAATTAGTAAACTTTTGCAATCTGCAAACGCTTTTGGTGTGTAACCTACAAATTTTGCATAGTCTTTATTCCAATCTCAGTTTTTTTTTTTTTTTTTTTAGTGTGTGTTTTTTTTTTTTTAGAGACTGTAGTAACCGACCGGACAAGAAGACCCCTAAAGGCCCCTAACTGTTTCAGCCTGAGTCCCCATCTGTCTCAAACCCCCCTTTTTGGTTTAATTCTGAGAACAGGTTTCTGACAAGGAAGTTCTCTGAGTTCCCTGACTCCCTAGCAAGGTCTAAACACAATGATGAGACACTTACCTCAACCTCCCCAGCCAGCTAAACAATGGTAAAAACTCACTCAAGCAGAGATTCCCAGGGAACTGAGTTTTCCAGGTACTGGGCTTTCCAAGTTGTCCCCAGGGTTACTGAGTTACCCCCCTGAGCCGCCACGCAGCTACCCCCTAAGCCAACTACCTGACTGTGACTCCGCCTTGTAACCCGCCATGTTTTGCTTTTGTACATGCTTGCTTTGCCACATCAGCACAAAAAGGGTATAAAAGGCTGCCTGCATTTCTCTTAGGGGCCGTTTGCCTTTTGGGGGGCAACGGTCTGTCTGTG
>CAUYRH010110225.1:0-11828 GCA_963574655.1 Perodicticus potto
TATCTATTTATTTATTTGGGACAATTCTTTGAGGGTGCAAAGAATCAGGTTACACTGATTGCATTTGTTAGATAAAGTCCCTTTTATAATTGTGTCCCACCCCCAAAAGGTATGTCACACACCGTGACTCCCCTCCTTCTTCCCTATCTCTGTCTCCCCTTCCTCCACCCCCATCATGTACTAGGTCATTAATTGTCCTCATATTAGAGTTGAGTAGATAGGATTCTTATTTCTCCATTCTTGTGATGCTTTACTAAGAATAATGTGTTCCACTTCTGTCCAAGTTAATACAAAAGATGTAAAGGCTCCATCTTTTTTATGGCTGAATAGTGTTCCATGGTATACATATACCACAGCTTGTTAATCCATTCCTGGGTTGGTGGACATTTAGGTTGTTTCCACATTTTGGCAATTGTAAATGGAACTTCAATGAACAGTCTAGTGCAGGTATCCTTATGGTAAAAGGATGTTTTTTCTTCTGGGTAGATGCCTAGTAATGGGATTGTAGGATCAAATTGGAGGTCTGGTTTGAGTTCTTTGAGAGTTCTCTATACTTCCTTCCAAAAAGGTTATGTTAATTTTCAGAACCACCAGTAGTGTAAAAGTGTTCCCTTCTCTCCACATCCACGCTAGCATCTGCAGTTTTGAGATTTTGTGATGTGGGCCATTCTTGCTAGTGTTAGATGGTATCTCAGGGTGTTTTTAATTTGCATTTCTCTAATAATTAGGGACGATGAGTATTTTTTCATATGTTTGTTAGGCATTCATTTGTCTTCTTTAGAGAAGGTTCTATTCATCTCTCTTGCCAATCGATATAAGGGATTGTTGGCTATTTTCATGTTGATTAATTTGAGTTCTTGGTAGATCCTGGTTATTAAGCTTTTGTCTGATTCAAAGTATGCAAATATCTTTTCCCATTGTGTAGGTTGTCTATTAGCTTTGGTTATCTCCTTAGCTGTACAGAAGGCCCATTTTTTGTTTTGTTTTGTTTTTGTGGAAACAAAGTCTCATTTTATCACCCTCAGTAGAGTACCGTGGCGTCACACAGCTCACAGCAACCTCCAACTCCTGGGGTTAGGTGATTCTCTTGCCTCAGCCTCCCGAGTAGCTGGGACTACAGGCGTCTGCCACAACGCCCGGCTAGTTTTCTGTTTTGCAGTTCAGCCGAGGCCGGGTTTGAACCTGCTACCTTTGGTATATGGGGCCGGCGCCCTACTCGCTGAGCCCCAGGTGCCGCCCAAAGGCCCATTTGTTTATATTTGTTGTAGCATTTGCCATGGAAGTTGTCTTCATAAAGTCTTTCCCCAGGCCAATATCCTCAAGTGCTTTTCCAATGCTTTCCTTGAGGATTTTTTATCATTTTGTGCATTAAATTTAGGTCTTTTATCCACCTTTAATCAATTTTTGTGAGTGGAGAAAGGTGTGGGTCCAGTTTCAGTCTTTAACATGTAGATATCCCGTTCACCCAGCACCATTTATTGCATAGGGATTCTTTCCCCCAGTGTGTGTTCTTGTTTGGTTTATTGAAGATTAAGTGTCTGTAAGATATTAGTTTCATCTCCTGTTTTTCTGTTAAGTTCTAGATGTCTATGTCTCTATTTTTGTGTCAATTCCATGCTGTTTTGATCACTATGGCCTTGTACAGCCTAAAGTCTGGTAGGCTGATGTCCCTGGCTTTGATTTTATTGCTAAGAACTGCCTTAGCTGTATGATGTTTTTTCTGGTTCCATACCAAGCACAGAATTATTTTTTCCAAGTCTTGAAAGTTGAATCTGTAGATTGCTTTGGGAAGTATAGACATTTTAACGATGTTGATTCTTCCCAGCCATGAGCATGGTATGTTCTTCCATTCGTTAATGTCTTCTGCTATTTCTTTTCTTAGGGTTACATAATTTTCTTTATAGAGGTCCTTCACCTCTTTTGTTAGGTATATTCTTAAGTATTTCATGTTCTTTGAAACTGCTGTGAAGGGGATTGTGTCCTTGATTAGCTTCTCATCTTGGCTGTTATTGGTGTATACAAAGGCATTTTGTTTAAAATGTTAAAGACAGATAACTACCCTCTTCTGGCTTGAATAGTTTCAGCTGAAAAGTATATTGTCACTCTGATATTTTTCACCTGTAAGAAGTTGCTTTCACCTGGCTGCTTGCAGTATTTTCTCTTTGATTTTGACTTTGGCCAGGTTAATTACAATGTGTCTAGGAGATGCTTTGTTAGATTGAGTTGTGCTGGGGTTCTGAAACTATCTAGGGCAGGCATCCTCAAACTTTTTAAACAGGGGGCCAATCCACTGTCCCTCAGACCATTGGAGGGCAGGACTATAGTTTAAAAAAAAAACTATGAACAAATTCCTATGCACATTGCACATATCTTATTTTGAAGTAAAAAACAAAATGGGAACAAATACAATTCACACCAACTCATGTGGTCCATGGGCTGTAGTTTGAGGACCCCTGATCTAGGGTCTTGGTTTGTTGGTCTTTTGCAATACTTGGGATATTCTCCACCAGGTATCTTGAAGTAGAGCTTTCATGCTATTAGGACACTTCTCTTTCAAGAATCCCTATGATTTTAATGTTTGATCTTTTGGAGTGGTCCTATTACTTTGTCAGAGAAGCCTCTGATTTTGTTCTCTTTTGTACCTCTTTTAATGAATGGTTTAGTTCAAAAGTCTTGTCTTGAATTTCTGAGATACTTTCTTCATATTCTAGTCTGTTGTTGAAACTTTCTACTGTGTTTTGAATCTCCTTGAATGCCTCTTTCAATTCCTTAACCTCTGCTATATCCTTTCTAGTTATGTCCAGATCCTGGTGATGTTGTCTTTAATTTCACTAATTTCTTGAGGCACTTTTGGGACTTCTTTCTAGATTTCTTTTTCTATCTTCTCCTCAATTCCATTCATCTTATCTGCTGCCATCCATATTCTGAATTCCATTTCTGCCATTTCAACAATTTATCTATAAATATTTTCCTCTGTATCATCCTTCTAATTTCTTGGGAGAGTTGATCTTTTCTGATTTTTCATGTTGCCATGGTTCTTCTACTTATTCTTCCACATATGTATTTTCAGTTTATTTATATATTTATTAATTTTTTTAAGTTAGAATGTTAAGTTGTCACTACCTTTTTACTGAGAGATAATCTAGTTGGAGTCCCTTAGGCAGCAGCCAGTAGACCTATTTGGAAATTAAAACTGGTAGGCTGAAATCAGCTCTAGATGCTTGCCCCTCCTCTTCATCACTGTCTGTTGAAATGCATGGTCACTTACACATGTGGCCTTTCTTGCATACAGCCTCACAAAAGCTCACTTTCAGGGCTGCAGTGCAAGAGGGTCCCTAGGGATGGGCCTTGCCTTCTCAAAGCCAAGTGTGGTAGGGCTGGAGGCAGGACCTCTAGAAGATACGTCTAAGCTGGGGGTGGCTCACAGTTAGCCTACCTTTCTATTCCAGCCCAAGTACTTGCTGCAACCTTACTCAATTCAGAAAGCTGAGGTTTACCCTGAAGTCTCAGCAGGAGCAGATTTGAAGCAACTTTTGCTTAATGTTGGGGTAGGGAGTCTGTGGCTTATCGAACTGTCCCAGCCACAGTTTCAGTCTCACCCACAAACAGATTCAAAAGTTAGTGGTTATTACCAAAAGTCCCAGCTAAGACAGATTCAATAGTCCAGCAACTTTGCCTGAGATTAAGGAATGGAGCCCTGGGGCCAGCCACCAGCTTCTCTGGTCTTTCCAGAGTGTGGTCGCCTATGGCTAGACCCGTTCATCACCAAGTAGGCAGGAGGGCAATTAAGGGTCGAACCTCTAGGAGGAGCCCACTGGGCACAAATACCAGACAGAGCCACTCCAGCAGGTCAAAAGAGCTTCCCTATAGCAGAAGGGAGACTCAGAAGAGACCCTGCCACGCCAGAGTCAGTGCAGCCAAGCCACTATTGCCTCTACAGCAGTGGGTGGAGTGCACTCAATTCCCTGGGTCACATAATGCAGAGGTCCCTCACAGTTTCCAACAAACACATTGGCAGGGGCAGGGCTTGTCTCCTTTTCCTCCCACCATGATTGTTAATGACAGAGGCAGTGACCTCTGTAACCCTTGCTCCCTCAGTTGCTCTGAGGGCTGGGTAGGATCCAGAGCACTTTTTCCCTTCTGGTGCCAGGAGGTATGGCAGCCCCTCCAGCCTATCTGGACCAGACTTGCATTCCAAGTCTCCATCCGCAGGGAAAGCAGGCCTCTGCAAGGGGCAGTTTGTCCAGAAACCCAAGAAAGATGGGGGATGGGCTGTGGTCACAAAGCAACTGGAGCAAAAAATGCTCTCTATTCTCCCAGGAAGGATGGAGTCCAGGGAAACTGAGACGTTTTGTCCTTTGCAGGACTCTCCCATGGGGTGAGGGATCTTATGTTTCACTGCTCACAGAGTCCACCAGGTGGAGGAGGGTCCACCTTACCTTTCTATTCTCCAGGCTCTTCCAGTATCTATTCCCTAGATAGATAGGTCTGTTCCCTATCTATCCTCTGTTCTTTTCCTTCCTCGGTCTCATGTTCATTTTCACAGTCTGTCTTAGTGGGAATGCTGAGTGCCTTAATTTCTTCACCTTGCCATCTACCCCCAGATTCAACTACTCTAAGTTTGCTTCAGTCTAATTTTCCTCCTCCTGGAGGGGAGTTTTGAATGAAAGCTGCCTCTAGTTGGCCATTTTGCCCACTCCCAGTCAGGAAGTGCCCTGTTAAAGGTCAGTCCCTTCACCTGTATTCTGGATTCCACTTCTTTTCACATGTAAGTTTAACTCCAAAGTTTCTACTAGATCAGTTTCTTACCTTCCATTTACCCTTTTTCTTTCCATTTGGAAGCAATCACAAGATTATAGAAGAGTAATCTCTGTATAAAGTGCAGTATAAAGAATTTTCCTCTGAAACATTTGAGAATAAGTTGTTGACCCATTTCTTTAAAATTCTTTATTGTATATTTCCTGAAAACAAGGGTATTCTTCTACATAACCACAACACAGCTACCAAAATCAGGAAACTAACATTCATACATTACTATCATCTCATGCTTAGACTCCATTTATGTTTTGTCAGTTGTTCTAGTAACATTACTTATAGCAAAAGGATCTCATTCTGAGTCAAGCACTGAATTTTAGTTGTCATGTCTCTGTAGCTTCCATCAGTTTGAAATAAGGCTTCAACTTTTTCTTAACCCTCATGAATGACACTCCTGAGGGTTGATCACCAGTTATTTTATAAAATCCCCCTCAATTTGGGGGAGTTTCTAACATTTTTTCATAATCACATTCAGGTGATGCGTTTTTGGCAAGAATATCACATAACTAATACTGTGTTCTTCTCATTATATCCTATCAGATGGTGCCCAATATTTGTCCCACTACTAGAAATTTTTTTTTTTTTGAGACAGTCTTACTTTATTGCCCTCGGTAGAGTGCCATGGCATCACACAGCTCACAGCAACCTCCAACTCCTGGGCTTAGGAGATTCTCTTGCCTCAGCCTCCCAAGTAGCTGGGATTACAGGCTTCTCCCACAAACTTTTTTGTTGCAGTTTGGCCAGGGCTGGGTTTGAACCCACCACCCTCCATATATGGGGCTGGTGCCCTACCCACTGAGCCACAGGCGCCACCCCATCCACTACTAGAAATTTTAACTTCAATTATTTAATAAGATGGTATCCATCAGGCCTTTACACCTCTGCTCTTCCCATCTCTACTTATAATTAGCAAGTATTTTGTGAGGAGGTACTTTGAAGATATTTCATTATTCATCAAACTTTAAATTTATTCATTTATTTATACCTGTATGACCTCATTATTTTTCATATTATTCAATGGATTTTAGTTTTGTACTATTTCTGTTTATTTTGATGCTCAAATTGTTTTGAGCATTCCTTTGAGCACTTCCTTATTTCTAGTACGAAAAGATATTCCTGTCTCATCTGTACTTTCCCTGCTCTGTCCCTGGAATTTGGCATTTTTTCCAAGGAGCTTGATTCCTTTCTTGGAATGGTGTTTATAAGTCAGGTTCTAGACACTAGGTATGTGGATTGCTATTGGGGTGCTGCTATTCCCACACCCTCATAGTTAACAGAGACAAGAAATATATACATGCATTTACACATGTAATACATATACTCTTTTCTACTTATATTAATCTGTCATCTACCTATAGAAATTTATGAGTTATTATTACCTCCAATTCCAATTCAACACCACAGGGTTTATTCTTGTTTTCTTGTTTTTCTTATTTATAGCTCTCTTCTCTCACAGTGTGAAACATGGATCCTCTTATCCTTAACAAATTTACTCAAGTCACTTGTCTTTTGTCTTCTACTCCCATCACTCCACCAAAACAGTTGTCACTGAGTTACCAGTGATCACCATTTTACTAAATACAATGAACACTTTTTAATCTTCATCTTACTTGACTTTTAGTAGCACTTGGGATAGCTAAGTACTAATATTTATGGAAAACTCTCTTCAGTTCATTTTTATTATACCATATTCTCTTGATTTTCCTTTTCCATGTCTGGCTATTCCTACTCACATTTGCTGGATCTTATGCCTCTACTTGATCTTTAAATGTTAAAGTCCCTGATACTTAGATCCCATTCGTTTCTCAGTTTACTCAATGCCCACTCCCTTGGCTTCAATGACCATTTTTACTGATGACTTACAAATTTAATTTCTAATCCTGACTTATCTTCTTAATTTCAGACCCATAGATCCATATATCCATCTGTCTACTTGATATCTTTATATATTTCTCATGGGCACCTTCAGGCTAACATGTCAAAAGCTAAACTTGTAATCATGCCCCTAAAGCCTGTTCATCTTTCAATAGACCCTATATTGATAAAAACAGGGTAATCACCCTCACATTTGCCCATGCCCAAACATAGATGCCATTCAATGACATCTCTGTAATTTTTCTGCCTTTTATCTAAATCAGTCACCGAGTCTTTTTGGGGGGGCCGGGAATTTATTGAGAGTACAAAGAACCAGGTTACATTGATTGCATTTGTTAGATAAAGACCTTCTTATAATTGTGTCCCACCCCCAAAGGAGTACCACACACTGTGATCCCCTACTCCCTCCTTCCTTCCTTCTCCCTGCACCCCATTTCCCCACCCTCCACCATGTACTAGGTCATTAATTGTCCTTATATCAGAATTGAGTACATAGGATTCTTGCTTCTCCATTCTTGTGATGCTTTAGTAAGAATAATGTGTTCCACTTCCATCCAGATTAATACAAAAGATGTAAAGTCTCCATCCTTTTTAGTGGCTGAATAGTATTCCATTGTTTACGTATACCACAGCTTGTTAATCCATTCCTGGGTTGGTGGGCATTTAGGCTGTTTCCACATTTTGGTGATTGCAAATTGAGCTGCAATAAATAGTCTAGTGCAATTGTCCTTATGGTAAAAGGATTTTGTTTTTTCTTCTGGATAGATGCCCAGTAATGGGATTACAGGATCAAATGGGAGGTCCGGTTTGAGTTCTTTGAGGGCTCTCTATAATTCCTTCAAAAAAGGTTTTATTAGTTTGCAAAACCACCAGCAATGTACACCTCCTCTCTACATCTATGCCAGCATCTGCAGTTTTGAGATTTTGTGATGTGGACCATTCTCACTGGGGTTAGATGATATCTCAGGGTGGTTTTGATTTGCATTTCTCTAATAATTAGGGACAATGAGCATTTTTTCATATGTTAGATATTTGTCTGTCTTCTTTAGAAAAGGTTCTGTTCATCTCTCTAGCCCATTGATATAAGGGATTGTTGACTCTTTTTATGTTGATTAATTTGAGCTCTCTGTAGATACTCAATATCAAGCTTTTGTCTGATTTAAACTATGCTAATATCCTTTCCATTGTGCAGGTTGTCTATTTGCTTTTGTTGTTATCCCCTTCACTATACAGAAGCTTTTCAGTTTAAGTCCCATTTGTTTATTTTTGTTGTTGTTTCAATTGCCATGGAAGTCTTCTTCATAAAGTCTTTCCCCAGGCTAATAGCTCAAGTGTTTTCCCCACACTTTCTTTGAGGATTTTTATTGTTTCATGCCTTAGATTTAGGTTGTTTTTTTTTGTTTTGTTTTGTTTTGTTTTGGTAGAGACAGAGTCTCACTTTATCGCCCTCGGTAGAGTGCCGTGGTGTCACACAGCTCACAGCAACCTCCAACTCCTGGGCTTAGGTGATTCTCTTGCCTCAGCCTCCCAAGTAGCTGGGACTACAGGCGCCCACCACAAAACCCAGCTATTTTTCTGTTTTGCAGTTCGGCTGAGGCCGGGTTTGAACCTGCCACCTTTGGTATATGGGGCCGGCGCCCTACTCAATGAGCCACAGGCACCACCCAGATTTAGGTCTTTTATCCATCTTCAATTTTTGTGAGTGGAGAAAGGTGTGGGTCCAGTTTCAGTCTTTTACTTGTGGATATCCAGTTTTCCTGGCACCATTTATTGAATAGGGATTCTTTCCCCCAGTGTATGTTCTTGTTTGGTTTATCAAGTCACCAAGTCTTGTAATTCTGCTTCCTATAAGTATTTTGAATCTAGTACTTTTCTTTTATCCATGGATGTTACATTGCAAGACCCTCAGGGGATGCCTTAAAGTATGGATAGAAACAAACCCTATTGATACTGTATATACAGTGTGTTTCCTATACAGACATATCTATGTGAAGTATGTAAAGTAGGCAAAGTAAGAGATTAATAATAATAATAAATAACATTATAACAATATACCATAATAAAAGTTATGTGAATGTTTTCTCTCTCTTTCTCTCAATATCTTATTATACGACAGTCACCCTTTTCCTTCTTGTGATGATTTGAAATGGTAAAATACATACATAATGAGATAAAATGAGGCAAATAATGTGGGCATTGTGACACAGGATTAGGTTGCTCTTTATCTATGGCAATGCATCAGAAGGAAGATCATCTGCTTCGTATGATCCTGGATCATCAAGCCATGGCAATGTTGATTGGATGTAAAGAGCAGGCGATGATAATAGCTAATGGGCAGGCAGCATATATAACATTAGTATGCTGGACAAAGGGGTGATGGATGTCCAAGTGCGATGGAGTGGGACAGTACTACTCAGAATGTGGGGTAGCGGGGTTATTTAATACTTATAAGTTGTTTACTTATGGAATTTTCCATGTAATATTTTTAAACCTCAGTTGACCATGGGTAACTGGAACCATGTAAAGCAAAAATGCACATAAGTGGAAGAGGAGTACTGTGTATCCATTTCACTCTCTCCATTGCCTCTACCCTTGCCTAATAACCACTGTCTCTCACCTGAACTCTTTTTTTTTTATTATTATTATTAAATCATAGCTGTGTACATCAATGCAGTCATGGGGTACAATGTGCTGGTTTCATATACAATCTGAAATATTTTCATCAAACTGTTTAACAGCCTTCATGGCATTTTCTTAGTTATTGTGTGAAGACATTTGTATTCTGCATTTAGTAAGTTTCACCTGTACCCTTCTAAAATGGTCTCTAAATCTTTTTATATCTCCTTTTGTTCCTTTTACTCCATTCTTTATATTATATCTAAAGAGACCTTTTTAATATAAATCTTATTTTTGTTACCCTTTACTACCTTTTGGTGCTTTTTCCACGGCTAATACAATCAAGTCCAAAAATTGTATCCAGACCACAAAGCCCTGAATTCTCTAACCTCTCCACCTCTAGGCCCATCTTATATCATTCATTCTGCCTTTTTCTCTTCCTCTACTTAATACATATGTTATCCATTTCATTTCCCCTATCACCACATACATATACCCACTCATCCCTCAGGTTTTAATTTAAATTCCAACATCTAAAATAGGCCAAAATCCTGAAAATTAAATCAGTTCACCCTTTTATCATCTTCCATTGCAGTCTGCATTGCTCCTTTATAGTGCTTTTCTCAGTTTGTAACTACATATTTGTTTGAGTATTTGTGCAGCATATTTTATGCTTCAGGAAGTCAAAAGCCATATCTCTCTTTGTTGTTATATTTCCGCCAATTGACACAATGCTTTAACTTATGGTATACACCCAACAAATATGTATGAGATGGATGAATGAACAGAAAGTTGAAAGGAAGGAAAGAAGGACAGAATATTGATCATTACAGTGATAAATATTTGGATGAAAAAATAAATATTTCGGTCAAACATTTAGATGTACCCAAATAGTCACATATTTTAGGTTCATATAAGCATAGACAAACTCCTTTTTTTCTCTTACGTCAAGCATCAGAGCATTCTGATTCGCTGGCTTCTAATCATTTAATTTTGTGTCATTCAGAAATTGGTTTGTGATTTTGAAACCTTTTCTTAACTCAGTTGCTCAAAAGTGAAATTGGATTGTATCCTGGACACAGCAGGAAAGTAATTTAAGGAACCCATGAACATTGTTGAAATTATTATGCAAGCTTATTAAATGCAATGTATATTTAAATTGAGAAAAAACTTTATTAAACCTAGATAGGTGAATTTTTACAGCTTCCAGCACTAAACTATATTAAGTTTGAGAGTCAGGTTAGATTAATTTCTAATCTTTATGGAAATCGTTTTTATTAAAAAGTGGAAAGTTAAGAACTTGACAGTTACAGGGTTTGGATAATTCTAAAAAGGTCATCATTTAAATATGTAGGGAAAGTAAAATCAAAGTGCTTTCATGATAAAGGTGATTTGTTTATTTTATATGTTCACTTTTAAAAGCTGTTTTAATATTTAGGCTTATTAAGGAAAATCTGAAATGTGGTTGAATGTATTAAAACCAAAAAAGAGTTTTGACTTTCATTTCTTTTTATTAGATCCAACCTAATAAACCTCAGCCTGCACCTATATACTAAAATGAAAAAGATTAAGGGGATATTTTCTTTTCTAATAGAAATGGTCAACATATTTGGTTTTTTATAAGTATATTCTATAATTTTCAAGTGAGTTCATATTTCCTATTTTGTAAAAGAGTATTTCACATAACTGGAGCTTCTAGTTGACCATTTGCATCTCAAATTGTTTTCTTTTTTCTTTTTGTTCCAGCTTTATTCTGACATAATTTTAAAATAATATATATATTTACAGTGTACAACATGATTTTGTACACACACACCCACGTACACACACATTGTGAAATGATTACCACAATCAAATGAGTTAACTCATCCATTACCTCACATAGTTCCTTGTGTATGTAATGAGAACACTTAAGATCTACTCTCTCAGCAAATTTCAAGTCTACTCAGATTGTTTCAATTTAAAGGACATTTTGATTTCTGGGAGTGATTGGCTCAGAAGTGCGTAGAAATATCAGATAGAAAAACTTCCCAAGGAGGCAGCTGACCACACAGTGGGAGGGAGCTGCCTCTCTTCTTTAAATTTGGTGCTCTTAAAAGTTGGGAACTAAACCTCAATGGGTATAACACTTTCATTCTCCAAAAGAGCAAGAACATTTGTCTAATGTGTTTATTGGTAGTTTTCAAGTAGCTGGGAAGTTGTAGCTTGTGAGAACTGGCCTTTCAAATCTCAGCAAAAGTTAGCTATTCCTCTAGTCTAGGCCTTTAAAACCAGTAATTCTATAGAAGTCTTCACTGAATGAAGATAGAATGAAAATAAAAATTCAGTACTTTTGATGATCAAACAAAGAATTGGAAAAGGAATTTTCCAAGCACACGAGAAAAGGCTGTCTTTGTTCATAGCCACTAGTTTTCGGGGATGTTTTTATATTAAATTTTATTGTGTATATTGGAGGTTTACAACATGATGTTATAGGATACATATAGATAATAAAATGATTGCTATAGTTAAGTAAATTAACA
>CAUYRH010110231.1:0-27803 GCA_963574655.1 Perodicticus potto
ATTAAAAGGCCATGAAGGCTATGTTAAATAGTTCAATGAAAATATTTCAGATTGTATATAAAGTCAGCACATTGTGCCCCATGATTGCACCAATGTACACAATTATGATTTAATAAAAATTAAAAAAAAATAAAAAATAAAGTAAAATATTCCCAGCCTCAGTTAGCAAGGATTGTAAACTGAGGTCTATGAGTGATGCCTGTGGAGAGTCTGGATGAAAGAGAAAATAAATTCTCATCTGTTGTCCATGACTAGTTTTCTTGAATTTTACTACTAGGAAAGATAAGCTCACTACAAAGTTTTCAGCTATGTTAAAACACAGAGTTCCCAGGAGCATTCAATGTTGTGAGTCATTTTGAACTATGAATAAATGAAACTTGTAAGGCCTTTTGTAAAAAACAGGTTTGAGTAAGAAAGGAAGAGTCTGTATAAGGCTGCTGGGATCTGGATTAAGGAAGAAAAAGGTTAAAAATTCAAGTTCTTAAGATAAGGGAGTTCTTCAATCAAAATATGGCCATAAAATATTCTCCCAGGGCTGGCCTTGATTTTTGCCCACTTCATAGGTGTACAAGGACAATGAACCTCAAAAAAGGTTATTTTACTTGACAAAAATCATGCTTCTCATATGTAGCATAAAGGCAAGAAGTCTGTTTCTGATCGTAGTCTCGGTCCTCTTCACACATCCAGTGTTAATGGCTTTCTGTTTTCAAATCACCTAACTGCATCTAACATCTTTGAATCATTAACCAGGAAGATTATACATAATTTCATTCTGTAAGTAAAGGCGTTAAACATATTAATGCCAATAAGATACAATCAGCATCTTTGGCTGCGATTAGGAAGGAGTAATAAGAGAGAGATGGAAGGATTGCCCAAAGAAAAGAAAGAGGACATTCACCAGGGAACCCAGAGGCCACCTGAGCTAACTCACACTTGTGTTAGCATCAACTCAAGTGCCGTGTAATTTCCACAGCCCTAAGACTCACTTATTTCTGACACAGTATATTAATCTCAAGACATAAAATAAGTGAAGGGGTTGGGTAAAGATTTTCAAAACTCTCTCAGGACAAGTTAATCATAAATAAAGGAAAAAATATTCCCATGAGGCACTTTCAGAAAATATCTGCTTGAAATAATTCACTTTCATGATACTGAAATTCAGGCAAGTCACTCCCAGTCTTCTTCTCTGTAGTTAAAGTTTCCTGATGTTCTCTGAGCGAGAGCGAGTAACAATATACAATTAGGTCACCTTTTGTTCCCCAGGTTTTTGGTAGAGTAAGAAGTTTTATCTCTGAAGTATAAATTACAAAGCAAGTCTGTGTGGGCGTGCTCAGGTAAATGAAAAGCTACATTTTAAGTGTTTATATTACAGAAAAAGAAAGGCTCTAATAATTTAGATTAACTGCAAAAAATGCCTCCTGAAGATGAGAATAAAAGGAAAACATTTGTAAGATCCAGGAGGGAAGGCCTATATGAATAGCTACGCAGAACAGAAACTGTTTCCTTGGGGATTTGGGAGAGGAACACATTTTAAGTAAACATATGACAAAATGTAATTTCTTAGTTTATGTGATAATATTTGCATGATCAAAATCAGGAATACAGAGAAACTCTGATCTGTATGTAAGGGCACAAATTAACATATATATCATCTATAGCATTTGAAGTCACAGGCTTTCTTAGAGGATTTCTTATTTTCTAACAGACTGTATATTCTTGGTAGTGGTCATGTGTTTATTTTTGAAATATGATTAGATTGCTGAATTTTTAATCTAATAAAATACTAAGCTTTTATAAACAATTAAGCTATTTTCTCAGATAGAACAGCAATTTTCCCTCAGGAATGTATAGTGAATAATAACCTTTTCAGAGCCAATTAAGAGGGGAAATCCCTTCCGTGGGCAAAGCTTTTCCAACTTCTTTAGTTTCCTCTAACTTTCCTCCTGCCCACCTCCCACCCACCACCTTTGGAACATAAGCACAAATGCACACAAATGTACTCATCGAGGTGTGCGGTTCAGACCACCTGTTCTAAAGCACATTGTACACTCCAACAAACGTCAGCGCTCCCTCTTCCGAGGAGAAAGCAAGAGAGGCTGCTAACCACCATGAAGAATGGACCTTTATTCTTAAAGTCTGCCTCAGGGAAGAGTCACAGACAGGTCAAGGTAAGAAGGGCTGCACTTACGTGAGAATCGAGAATGCTTGTGTGATCTGTCTCCTTAAACCCTGACAAAACTTCTGGATACATGATGTTATTAAAAATATAAAAGTAGTTTAGTTTTTTTCTACTAATTATACAAGTTCAGTGTAATATTTTACACGTTATAGTCACTCTATTATTTTCAGCTTCCTCTGTTCATCATTTTTTACGACTAGAACGTAGAGAAAATAAAATAGTGAAGAAATGACTTTCGACATAATTCTGAGCAGCAAGGAGGAACAAATTGGCGAGTGAAAATAACAGGAACGTTTAGGACAAATTCTGTTGTCCTTCCATTGTTAAATCTAGTATGTTTCTCAAACGAATTACTGCACCTATTTTAAAATATATATCTTCTTCTTGAAGATGACAAAAACCTCAACATTTTAGCTTCGTCCTGAGTACCTAGTACCTGTACTGTACCTAGTACCTCCTTTTCTATCTTTCTTCCTTGAATTGTATGGAAATAAATTTCTACATTTTAAATATAAAAGAAACTTTTAGGATGGCTAATATTTAATTACAGGTAATGACACTGTTTGCTCAACACAGGCTTGATTTTGCTTTATTATTATTATTATTTTGGGCTAGGGCCTGGGTTTGAACCCACCACCTCTGGCAAAGAGGCTGACGCCCTACTCCTTTGAACCACAAGTGCTTATTTTTGTAACAATCTAATTTATTCCTGTATGTTCATATTTCTTATTGCTAAAATTCATTGCTTAGAAAGTATTTTTGTGATTATCTGTGGTTCATGAACTTCCCCTTTTTTTTCATGCACCTTCTTATTTTTTGTCTAAATTGTATTTATTTCTCTTAGCTTTTTGATGGGTTTAGCCAGGTATAGAATTATAAGTTGCCAATTACTATGCCTCAGTACGATCTTGTTATTAACAAGAAGTTTTTATGAATTTAATTTTTATATTTTTAATATAATCATATTAGTTTATCTATTTTTTAAGATTTCCTATTAGCAGTGCTTAAAGTTTCTGTACAATATGTATTCTTGTCTCCAGTGTCATAATATTCTGCACAGAATGATCTGTCTTAAATGCACTGTAATAATATTGCTTTATGTAATGATATAGCTTAAAATCCTACACCTACCTTCCACTAACTATAAGACAAAATCCAAATTTCTCTGATGGTTCCTGCCAGTCTATCGAACCTCACACTTCATGTGCCAGACACATAAAAATAGTTTTAGTTCACTGACTACACCATGTTGTTTTTAGCTTCTAAGTTTTTATTCATTCTTTTCTCTCTGCTGAAATGACTCTATTCTCAATCTCAATTTTATTTTTACTTAATTAATTCTTTTCTAATGCCTAAGACTTAATGAAAGGCTTATCTTTCCCAAGAAGCCTACCCTGACACCTTCATTGTGAGGCAGGTATGCCTCCTCTGGGGTCTGAAATACTCCATTTTTGTACTTGACTCTTTCATTGGATTTTACATTCCTTGATATCAGTATCAGGAGCTGTCCTCTACTCAAGTCTCGTTCCTATAAAGTCATTCATCCCAGTACTTAGAAGATGCTTAGTACTTATTTGCTGAGTTTTGGAAATAATCCATGTAAGGAAGACAATATAGGAGGAATAATATAGTAATTCCACGACTCTCTACATATTGTATTTAACATTTAAACTTCAACAGCCATCCTCTCTTTTTAAATTAATTTACCTATACTCTAGCTTACTAGAGTCTAAATATTTAATGAGGTCAATAATACAAGATTAGAAAAAGGAAAAATATTGTTCTTCCCCCCTCGGTTCTCACAGAGAAAGTCCTAGTGTGTGAATGTGCACATTTAAATTTCTTTATTTCCGGATAGCAAGAGAACTTGTAGTTATTACCCAGTACTACTGACATTCTCAAAACCACAACAAGTCAAAGAAACTTTTAAAAAACTAGTCCATATCACTGTTATGATATTTTTTAATTTCTGCATTTTAATGCAAATGCTTTAACTTGATTAGATGCAAAATATAATCATAAAAGTATGTATGCGAGTAAAATAAGTGGGTAAGTGATAGTAAATTGTATAAAATTTGGCATCGCCAAATTCCTTTTTTTATTATTAAATCATAAATACAGAGGTCATATATACATGAATGCATTTATAGGGTACAATATGCTGATTTCATATAGAATTAGAAACGCTTACATCACTCTGGTTAATATATACCTCATCTCGTTTACTAATTACTGTGTTAAGACATTTATACTAATAGATATGACATGTACCCTTGCATTATGCATCATAGGTGTGATCCCACCACTCACCCTCTCTCGATCTGACCTCCTCCCTTTTTTCCCCTACTCCTCTCCTTCCTCCCCTCCTCCCCTCCTCCCTCCCTTCCCCCTCCCCTCCCCCTCCTCCTGCCTTCATCTCGGGCTGTAGTTGTGATCTTTTCTTCATATGAAAGTGTGAGTGATTGTAAATTGGTTTCATAATAGTACTGAGTACATTGGATATTTTTTCTTCCATTCTTAAGATACTTTACTAAGTAGGATATGTTCCAGCTCCATCCATGTAAATGTAAAAGAGATAGTCTTCATCTTTTTTTTTAAGACTGCATAATATTCCATGGTACACATATACCACAATTTATTAATCTATTCATGGGTCGCTAGGCACTTGGGCTTCTTCCATGACTTGGCTATTATGAATTGAGCTGCAATGAACAATGTGGTGTAGATATCTTTGTTATAAAGCGATTTTTGGTCTTTTGGATATACACCTAGTAGAGGAATTTCAGGATCTAACGGCAGGTCTACTTTTAGATCCCTGAGTATTCTCCATACTTCTTTACAAAAGGGACGTATTAGCTTGCACTCCCACTAGCTGTGCAGAAGTGTTCCCTTTTCTCCACATGTACGCCAACATCTGTAGTTTTGAGATTTTGTTATGTGAGGCACTCTTATGGGAGTTAGATATCATCTCAAAGTGGTTTTGATTTGCATTTCTCTGATGATTAAGGATGATGAGCATTTTTTCATGTGTTTGTAGGCCATGTGCCTGTCATCTTCAGAGAAGCTTCTGTTCAAGTCTCCTGTCCACAATGAAATGGGATTACTTGTTCTTTTCTTATTAATAAGTTTGAGTTCTCTGTGGATTCTGGTTATCAAACCTTTGTCAGAAGTATAACCTGAAAATATCCTCTCCCATTCTGAGGGCTGTCTGCTTGCTTTACTTACTGTGTTCTTGGCTGTGCAGAAGCTTGTTAATTTGATCAGATCCCAGTAATGTATTTTTGGTGTTGCTTCAGTTGCCCTGGGGGGTCCTCCTCATAAAGTATTCTCCCAGGCCAATTTCTTCAAGTGTTTGTCCTGCACTCTCTCCAAGAATCTTTATAGTTTCATGTATTAAGTTTAAGTCTTTTATCCAGTGAGAGTCAATTTTTGTTAATGGTGTGGGTCCAGTTTCAGTCTTCTATAAGTTGCCAGCCACTTCTCCGAGCACCATTTGTTACATAGGGAATCTTTCCCCCAAATTATATTTTTGATAGGCTTATCAGAGATCAAATGACAATGAGTGTCTGGGTTCATCTCTTGGTTCTCAATTCTGTTCCATACATCTACCTCTCTATTTTTGTGCCAATACTATGCTGTTTTGATCACTATAGATTTATCTTATAGTTTGCAGTCTGGTAGCATGATTCCTCCTGATTTGTTTTTATTTATGAGTAATGTCTTGGCTATTCGAGTTTTTTTCTGGTTCCATATAAAACAAAGTACTGTTTTTTCCAGATCTTTAAAGTATGACAGTGGTGGTAGGGATAGGGATTGTGTTAAATTTGTAAATTGCTTTGGGTAATATAAACATTTTAACAATGTTGATTCTTCCCAGCCATGAGCATGGTATGTTTTTCCATTTCCATCATCAGCTATTTCTTTTCTCAGAGTTTCATAATTCTCTTTATAGAGATCTTTCTTGTCCTTCATTAAGGTAAATCCGCAAATATTTCATCTTCTTTGGCACAACTGTAAAGGGACTAGAGTCCTTGACTATTTTTTCAGCTTGAGTATTATTGGTATATATAAAAGCTACTGATTTGTCAGTATTGATTTTGTACCCTGAGAGCTACTGTATTTCTTGATTACTTCTAAAAGTTTTGTGGTTGAGTCCCTGGGGTTTTCCAGATATAAAATCATATCATCTGAAAAGACTGAAAGTTTGATATCCTCTGACCCTATTTGTATAACCTTGATCGCCTTCTCTTGCCTGCTTGTGATGGCTGAGACTTCCCTTACAATGTTAAAAAGCAGTGGAGACAATGGGTAACCTTGCCTGGTTCCTGATCTGAGTGGAAATGTTTTCAATTTTACACCATTCAGTATGATATTGGCTGTGGATTTTCTGTAGATGGCCTCTATCAGTTTAAGAAAAGTCCCTTCTGTACCTATTTTCTTAAGTGTTCTGATCATGAAAGGATGCTGGATATTGTGAAAAGCTTTTTCTGTATCTATCGAGAGAATCATGTGTTGGTTTTTTAGTTTGTTTATGTTATGTATTATATTTATAGATTTACATATATTGAACCAACCTTGACCCTGGGATAAAACCTGCTTGGTCATGGTGTATAATTCATTTGATGTGTTTCTGGATCCTTTTTGCTAGAATCTTCTTCAATATTTTTGCATCTATTTTGCATCTATGTTCATTAAACATATTGCTCTATAGTTTTCTTTTTGAGTCTTTCCCTGCTTTGGGGATCAGGGTGATATATGCTGCATAGAATGTGTTGGAAAGTATTACTTCTTTTTTGATGTTTTTGAAAAGGTTAAGTAATATAGGTACTAGTTCCTCTTTAAAGTTTTGGTAGAATTCTAATGTGAAGCCATCTGGTCCTGGACTCTTCTTTTTTGGGAGATTTTGTATAGTTGATTCTATTTTAGTACTTGATATAGGTCTATTCAGCATTTCCAGTTCTTTCTGATTAAGTCTAGGAAGTTGGCATGCTTCCAAGTATTGGTCAGTTTCTTTCAGATTTTCATATTTCTGATAATTTTTTGTAGTATTCATTAAGGATTTTTTGAATTTCTGAGGTGTCTATAGTTATTTCACCTTTGTCATTTCTGATTGATGATACTATGGACTTTAATTTTCTATTTTTGGTTAGGTTGGCCAAAGGTTTATCAATTTTGTTGAATTTTTTAAAAAATCAACTTTTTGATTCATTGATCTTTTGAATAATTCTTTTGTTTTCTATTTCATTTAATTCTGTCCTAATTTTAGTTATTTCTTTTCTTCTGCTGGGTTGAGCTTGGAATGTTCTTCCTTTTCCAGTTGCTTAAGATGTCCCATTAAGTTATTGACTTCCTCTCTTTCCGTTCTCTTGAGGAAGGCTTGCAACAGTATAAATTTCCCTCTTAGGACTGCCTATGCAGTATCCCAGAGGTTCTGATAATTCATGTCTTCATTATTGTTTTGTTCCAACAATTTGGCAGTTTCCTTCTTAAAATCATCTATGACCCGGCTATCATTCAGCATGAGGTTATTTAGCTTCCATGTCTTTGTATGAGTATGCAGATACCTGTTATTGGTGAGTTCAACTTTTATTACGTGATGATCCAAGAAAATACAAGGAATAATTTCTGTACTTTTAAATTTGCTAAGGATAGACTTGTCACCTAAGATGTGATCAATTTTGGAGGATGATCCATGGGCTGATGAAAAGAATGTGTATTCAGTTTTGTTAGGATGAAATGTTCTGTTAAATTCAATTGTTGTATGCTGAAGTTTAAGTCCAAAATTTCTTTGTTTAGTTTCTATTGGAGGATCTATCCAACACTGCCAAAGGGATATTAAAATCTCTAACTATTATGGTGCTGGAAGATACTAAATTGTTCATGTCTCTTAGGGTCTCCCTTATAAATTGAGGAGCATTCTGGTTGGGCACATAAATGTTAATAGTTGACATGTCATTTTGTTGAGTGTTTCCCTTAACAAATATGAAGTGACCATCCTTGTCTTTCCTTACTTTAGTTGGTTTGAAGCCTAGTGTGTCTGCAAATAAAATTGACACCCCTGCTTTTTTCTGATTTGTTTGCCTGGATTAAAGATGCCCATCCCTTCACCCTGAGTGTATATTTATCCTTAAAGGGTAAGATGAGATTCTTGTAGATAGCAGATATTTGGCCTAAGTTGTTGTATCCAGGCAGCCAACCTGTGCCTCTTAAGAGGACAGTTTAAGCCATTCACATTAATTGAGAGTATTGATATGCCTGGTAGTATTTTGGGTGTCAAGTTTTTCAAAAGTCCAGTGGAAATTTTGAATCTTTTCACCACTGTGGAAATTGTTTTCATCAGGAATTTCAGAGTGAGTTTACTTTGGTGGTAGAGCATTGTCCTGGTCATTGTGGAGGATGGGTCTGAGGATATCCTGAAGAGCTGGTTTAGTTATGGCAAATTTCTTCAATGTGTATATGTCATTAAGGTATTTAACTTTTCTGTCATAAATGAGGCTCAATTTAGCTGGATACAGGATCCTGGGCTGAAAGTTGTTTTGTTTTAGGAGATTGAAGGTTGATGACCATCCTCTTCTGGCTTGAAAAGTTTCAGCCAAAAGATCTTCAGTCATTTTAATATTTTTCCCCTTGTAGGTTATGCTTTTCTTATGTCTGGCAGCTTGCAGGATTTTCTCCTTCATATTAACTTTGGCGAAGTTAATTACAACGTGTCTAGAAGATGGTTTATTTAGTTTGAGTCGTGATGGGGTTCTGAAACTGACTGCTATCTGAATTTCAGTATTTCTTGCCATGTTTGGGAAGTTCTCCTCAATTATATCTTGGAGTAGAGTATCTGTGCCTTTCGGACCATCCTTTTCTCCTTCAGGGATTCCTATAAGGCGAATGTTTGCTCTTTAGGAGTGGTCCCACAATTCTCTCAGGGAATGATCCATTTTTGCTCTCCTCTTCTCTTCCTCTTTGAGCATTTGGGAGGGTTCAAAAGCATTGTTTTTAATGTCCTTTCTTCTGCCTGGGCCGTTCTATTACTGAGGGATTCTACTGTATTTCTCAGATCTTTGATAGCTTTAAGTTCTTGTTTCAATGTGTCAAAATCTTTGGTTATTTTGTCTTTGAATTCATTGAATTCTTGAGACAACTTTCGAATTGCTCCTTGAATTTCTAATTCCATCTTTACCTCTATTCTGTTAATCTTATTTGCAATCAAATTCTGAATTTGATTTCTGACATCTCAGCCATTTGTTTATGAATGGAATCTTCTGTTGTGTCTCCTTAGTCATTCCTTGGGGAAGTTGATCTACTCTGAATATTCATATTGCCAGAGGTTTTCCACTGATTCCACCCCATGATTATTTTTCACTGGTTGGCTAGATGCGCAGGTAAGGTGAAATTGAATTGAGGGTTCCTGGAGTTGTAATTAACCAGCCCTTTATCAAAGAACCGGGACTGGTGATTTTGGCTTTTTCCTTAGAGCTTTACAAAGGTCCCATTCAGAACTACTGCCTGAAACTCTGAGCACCTGATTGGTGGGGTGGGGCTAGATGGCGCTGACCAGTATTCAGCTAGTCTCTGTCCAATCCTGCTGAATCAGTGACTTTGGGCTGAAATCTCAACTGTGGAGATATATAAGCAACTAAGACACCCTGTGCCACCCCTCCCCCAGCTGGAAGGGGAGAATCTTGGTGGGTCCCCTGGTGATTGGCCCAGGTCAAGAGTTCCAAACCAATTGTCCCAGTAGACACAAACACCGATCAGGTGGGATAGTTCAAAAGGTCTTTAGCATCCAGGCAGTGGGAGTGCCCTGACAGCTCAATTTGACCCCCAGTGGGAGAGACCGTGGAGCTGCCACCACTATCAGGGGGTGGTGCCCCTGGTCTGTGGTATTGCTGTGTGCAGGTCACAGGAACCAGCAGGGAGTTGGAGGGCATTGCCACCAGCCGCAAGGGTCACAGGAGTCAGGTGGTGAACAGGAGGGTGGAGCCACTGACCCCCAGCCTCTGGCTGCAAGAGACTGGTGGGAAGCAGGAGGGCAGAGTCACCAGCCCCAGGGGTCTCAGGTGTCGCAGGAGCCAGGCAGGAGTCACTGGCTGCATGCTGCGGGTCTCAGGAACTGGGCGGAGAGCTCAAGGGCAGATTTGCTGGTGGGTTGCAGGTCACAGGAGTCAGGCATGAGTTGCTGGGCATGGGCCGTGGGTCACAGGTGCTATGGGTCATAGGGTCTGGTCATGAATCACAGGCTGTGGGCCACAGTTCTTAGGAGCTGGAGGGCAGAGTAGCTGGCTGGTGGGCTGCACGGGTCACAGGAGCTGGGCGGAAGTGGCCTGCTGCAGGTTACAGGAGCTGGGCGCAGCCCACTAGCCATAGGTCACAGTAGCAGGGTGGGAGTCGCTGTTGCAGCAGCAGGTCACAGGAGCCTGGTGAGGAGTTGAGCCACCCATGGTGGGCTGGGGAGCAGGGGCTGTACCGTGGCACCTTGTGGTGTGTAGCGTGGGACCCCAGCAATGCTCTTTCCAACATGGAGCAAGTCTCTGTTCCTTTGTGACTCTCGTCTCTATTATAAAGTTATAGTTTCAGCACAACTGTCCCACAGCTCATGAGGTGCTCCACTCTATCAAAAATCTGCCAAATGCTCCGGATTTTGCAGGGGGTAGTCTTCCAGACCGCCAGGAGAGAGGGGAGCGGTGGATTGGGAGTTCAGGAAGGTAGGGAGAATGTTAGATCAACTTTTGGTCCAGGCAAGAGACTGCCTGGGCTTGCAGCAGTATCTTTCCGTGGAGGGAGTCCTGGCCACCAGTCATTCTCTCCCCTTTGGTGAAACAAAAGGTCCTCTGTTTTGTACTCGCCTCAAGCCACTTGGGGAGAGGGGAAGGATTCCTGTTCTCTTTGGGATGGGTTTTGTACCTGAGATTTGTTTCCTTGGAGTCCCAGCGTGTCGCAGCAGGGGTGATACGAACCTATCGATCCTCTCTCTCAGCTGAGCTCCTGATCTTCCACTTTATTGGGTTATTTCTGGCCATTATTTCCCCCTCTGGACGGGAGCCTCTGCTGAAACCTGGTTTCAGTCGGCCATCTTGCCTTCATCCTAGAGATTGCTGATTTTTAGACATTCCAGCCCCTGAACATTGTTAAGCTGTCTTATTTACTCATTGTGTGGAAGATACTGGGAAATACTGTCTCTGCTGTCTGCTGTGTGTCTGTAAATGGGAACATGATCCTTCCAGGTTCCTGTGAGGGGAGCAGTTTTATTGGGGGAAGGCAAAGGATCACGACAATCCCCGTGATTTGTTTTCTGTTACTTGCCAGCAAAGTCTTGCATAGGATGTTGTGACTCCCACCAGCCCAGCCCTCTGAGCATCTTGCACCCATGTTCTGGTGTCTGTGACACCTTTGTCAGAGCTGTGTACTCTGCACATTCCTCAGGGTGGTTAAAATGTGTAGCTCCAGGAGGGGCAATTAAAAACACCTGTGCACCCATCCTGTGGGCTCAACCACTTATTCCCCAACTGCAACTACCAGCACTCTTTGGGCAGTAAGTTCTTTTACCTCCTTGCCCATTTATCAGCTGTAAGAAAGTCTTGCCTTTCTCTTCCTTTCTTTACCCAGTGAACCCAACCTTTAGCTTTTGCATCAAGTCTTCAGGAAAGCCTTCCTTCTAGGCATTTCTCTCCTGCCCTTCCCCACTGCTGTTATTTCTCCTCTGTGGTAGGTTAGATACTGCCCTGGGCCCTCTCATAGCTTGGTGGGCATGTCAGAGTAGCTAGTCGTAGTCTGTGTTCTAATAAACTTGTCTGAATTTCTAATTCTCTTTTAAATATCTTGAGTGCAAGAACTTTATCTCTCATCTTTGTATTTCCAGTTTTCAACATACGTTGAGTGCATGTATTCCAAATTTAAGCATGACGTGTACCAAGTATTGTAGACACAGAAATAGAACAGTTATTCAATTTGTCACATCTGCAAAAGTCTCTAAATGTTTACCCTGTACCCCCAATTGACAGCTGAGAGGAAGCTGAAGACCAGAGTGTATTTGTTAATTTATGGATTCATTCATGCAGCATACTCTATTGATCTTATGTGGATCAATGCCTGGATTACATTGTCACTGGGTATATGATGCTGAGTAAAGTGGAACAGAAGACACGGCCCTTCCCTCACGGAGCTCACTGCTCAGTTCAGTCGTGAGACAGTAACTGAACAGTCACAGAAAACGTGTACACCAATCAGCTGTGCCGCTGGTGGCTGTGTCAGCCAATCAATGTGGGGATGTGGGTCAACGGGAGGAGTCAGGAAGCCCTTCCTCTAAAAATTGGTATCTGAACTGAAATCTGAACACCCTGCAGAAGTTCACAGTCACAACAAGGGGGAGGAGTTGGCCAGTCCTAAGCCAGTGCAGTGAAGGCAGCAGCAGGTGCCAGTGAAGAATAATGAGTAAGTACAATTTACTTTGGATTTTCCCATTTTCCAGGTGAGTGGATAGAGGCTGATAGATACTCCTTTCCTGGGACCAGAGGGCTGTCAGTTTTGTGAGATCTCAAATCACTTTTGGTACCACTGTCACATGGTCTGTGGTGGATTTGAACACCCTGCAGACTGTTACAGAGGCTGTAAGGAGTTCCCTGGGGTGCTGTACACAGATGACCATTTGAGGCCACTGCTTGCCCTGAGATGGAGTGACTGCGGCCCCAGAGGGCCTGGCCTCTTGGAGGGAAGACACAACGTCCTCTTTCTGCCAGAATGGAAGTGAAGCAGCTGCTGGTTAGCTACCTGGGCCTATCAGAAGCTCATCTGAAGATCCAGCTCCCCATATGTACCTCTAAAGTGCAGAGAACGGACCACCTGAGAGAGACTAGGGATGATCTGTTTAGAATTCTAGCTGAACAGTAATATTATTAGCAAGATATGAGTATCTTGGGGGAAAGAACTGCATTTTTGATGATGTTACGAGGTCTTACTCTCTGATGCCATGCAGCCATGGAGCCACACTCCTGTTCCCTGTCATCAGGCTTGTTAGAAGGTGCAGATTTGGCCTCAGATTCCTTTCTGTGGCTCTCGTCACAGCCCTTCTCCTTCTCCAAGACTCCTGCCTTTGGGCTACTATTCTCTAACCTTAATCCCCCTCCTCTCAGGCTCTTTTGAGATCACCTAAGTACTGCTGTGGGTGGCTCTCTAAGGACCGTGACTCTCAGGGTCCCTCACAACTTGTAATTCTACAATGTTCTCCATGTTTCTGACACCAGGTGGGCGAGGATTAAGGCAAAGCATTGCCCAGCGGTGGGACTTGTGCAGGCTTGAGGAATGCCATTAAATTTGAACAGTAAAGGAAGGTATTTATCTAAGTTGGGGCATCAAGAGAATGGCAGGCCCAGAACCAGAAAATAGGCCTTTAATGATAATATTATTTTACTATTAAATGCTATATTGGGTAAAGGGGAGGGATGCTTGCTGGATTTCATTGGTACATTTTTTTTTGAGACAGAGCCTCAAGCTGTCGCCCTGGGTAGAGTGCCGTGGCATCATGGCGGGCCTGGGCTGGTTCGAACCCGCCAGCTCAGGTGTATGTGGCTGGCGCCCTAGCTGCTTGAGCCACAGGCGCCGAGCCTTCATTGGTACATTTTGGATAAGGAAAGAGAAGCAGGGAAAAAAGACTGATTAGAAGCCCAAATGCTGTTTATTTGCCATATAATTCCCCAGTAATATTAAAGAGCTTATGTATATTCTGTGAATATCGTGCACTTTCTTATATTACTGCGCTTCTTGGATCTGGCTCTCTGTAGGAGCTGAATACCTGGTGTTGCAGTTATTGATGGCTAGTAACAAACTTCATAAAATATGATATATTCTCTGCATGCATAGGAAGGTAGCTTTTAAAATGTTAGCCTATTCCATTTTTCAGTTATAAAGTGAAGTGACTTTTTTTTAAAAGTATAAGATAAGAGAATATTTATGATTCATTTTGGTTATTGAATTGTCTAGGTAATGCATTTTAGGAGGGCACCATTCCTCCCAGAACGGAGAAAAACAGTCATTGAATCCCACAGTCATTTTTTAAGGGATTTTAAAAAATATATAATAATTTTAAGGATGTCAGAGTTATAGATGTCTAGTTTGAACTTGCTTAGCTGAGCCAACATTTATATTCAGCCCCAATGTTCTGGTGATATTTACTTCTCCATTTTTCTCTCTTCATTGGAAACCAGTACAGAGAACACGGTCACTTAATAAGAAGCATGTTTCCTGCTTTGTTTCCGTTTATTCAACTCAGAACTGCCTGGAGGAAAAGATTGCTTCCTTTGTGAATGTGGCAAACCACGAAATGGAAAATGTGCACACAAGCGTTTCTGCTTCTCTCCCATTCACGTCGGGCAGAGGTGGCCCGGAGGTGTGGACGATGTCGTTAGATGCTTCAATGTGTTTTTGTTATAAATTTGGTTTATGGGTTTCACCTAACAAGTAGCAATTTGTACATTTGAAAATTGCTTTAATTTTGTCTCTAACTGCATAAAACTCTTTGTTAGATTCACGCCATCCTAGTTTCAGTTTTGGTGGTGAGTCCTGGATGTGTCAAGTGATTTAATCTGCACGTTTATGCCCATGTCACATAAAGCCACATGATGTGAGATGGTGTATGACTTCTTTGTATTTCTTTGGAAAATAAAAACCATAATGGCAGTAATCCAGGGATTGGGAATGTTCAGATATCACCAAATCTTAGATGGTCAGAAAAATATCGGTTATAATTTAGAATCTGAAGTTGGCAAATTTCACTGATTTTAGTTCCTTTGGGGGAATGACTTCTGTTTTTAATTCCTAGTTTAGGAATTATATTTGTCTATTCAATGACAAATACCAAATTTTAAATTCTAATCTGAGATGTGAGGGAAGTTAGGGAATTAGGGAATTGGCATATGTAATTGATAACCATATGGCGGTTTACTGAAAATACATTATGTTCCCAAAAATATATTGTAAAAGATAATTTGGTCAACCGTGTATGGACCAGCTTCCCTTGAACTTTCTAGATACAGTTGGTTTAAGATGCTGCCTACAGTAATTGTTCTGTTTGTGGTCTCATCCTTTCAGGGTGAAGATGATAGTGTTCTAGGAATGGCTCTTCCATTGTGTCAACCAACAAGCTCACAGTTATAAAGTACCTTCCCCAAAATACACACACACACACAGTGTTTAGGTATATACCCTTAGGGGTTGGTGGTAGAATATTGGGATTTAAAATCCAGGAACTCCTAGGACATCTGGTTTTTGTATCAAAAGTCAGTAAAGAAATGTGAAATCACCAACTCAGGAAACGATCCCTCAGGAGATGCATAATGCAAATGGCAGTTCAGCCACCCCAATTATATATTTGTATATTTTTACTGCAACTGATCAATCCTCCATTTGACCAGGTAAGGCGAGCAAGCCCACTTCTGATTAGGTAGTAATTCATTGATTGTTAACCTAATTTCTGTGAGTCTGTCACATACTTAAGACCTGCATTAGTTCATAAACCAACTGCCTTCTTGGCCTGCAGAAATGTGTAGACGTTCTTGTGACCCTTGTCAGTGTATCTTTGCCCTTTCAGTCTTTCAGATTTATTCACCCTTCTTTATCCTTCTGAGGTCATAGCTTAGCTCTTTGTGTTCACCTTTCACCACTACCAGTTAACCTTTCGTGATCTCTCACCATACACTGTCTGCAACTAAATCGAATCCTCAGCAATTCCATGGTGTAGGTCGGAAGAGAAGCAGACTTTACAGTGGATTGTGGTAGTTACTCAAGGTCACACAGCTAATCCCTGGTAAAGCCAGGAAACCTCTCGGGTCTGTGTGATTCCACGGTCTATGCACTTAACTGTGATATACTTTTTCAAATGATCACCTCTAAAATAAATATCAGTTCACAGATATTTTTGAGTCTGTCAGGAAGGCCGGGGAGTCTCTCCCGCTTCTATAAAGTGAGCTAATGAGCTTTTAATGTTCTGTGGTGAAGGTGGAGAAGAAGCTGTCAATTCTGGTTAGATTAGCTTAGACTGATGGTGGCAAATATACATCTTTGATTATACATCTGGGATGGAGGGTAATGTCTTAATAATTTTGAGTCTTTCTCTACGTCTTTGAGCTTAAAGACTTTGAAGTTTTAAGTCAAGTCTGCATTCTACTGACTACTTCCTTTGAGACACCTGTGTTCTTTGCCCAATGGCAATAGAACTGAATCTAATCTAATCTCCCACAGATCCCTGTTTCTATTTAGACTGCAGAGATCTTAACTGGAACTCCTGTCTTGGTGCCCATATATGTGGTATGAGCTGTCGTCTTGATCACATAGCCACCTACAGACTCATTTCTAGGGTCAGAGTTGCCTTTGCTGTGTCTTCTAATTTCCCCACTAGCTCCTCTGGGAACTAGATGGTAGGAACCAAGCAGATGTGGACACATTATTCTAACTTTTATTTCAAGCCAAGGCTAACAATTGATGGTTAAGGAAAGGCTTGTTTATCTACTACATGGGTTTCTTTGAGATTTGGGCCACTTTAAGCTCCCACCTCATTTTGGTCTCTTAGGGATGATTTCTGCTCTCTGTCAAATTTGAACTTCAGGTTAGGCACATAAAATATGCCTACCTGAAATAGATGTGATGATTTCCACCATTTTTGAAGCATCAATTAAAAATCAAAAGCATGCATTAAGTGATGAAATTCTTAGATTGTTATAAGGTGGTAGCGAATCCCAGGAGGGCAGCATTGAAATATAAATACCTTTTGAGTATTCATCGAATGTGGACATCTACTAAAAAACAGTATGATTAAAAAGTCAAGATGTGCCTCGGCACCCGTAGCACAGTGGTTATGGTGCCAATCACATATACTGAGGCTGGAAGGTTTGAACCCAGCCCAGGGCCTGCTAACCAACAATGACAACTGCAACAATGACAAAAATTGCCAGGCATGGCAGGCACCTGCAGTCCTAGCTACTTAGGAGGCTGAGGCTAGAGAATCACTTAAGCCCAAGAGTTTGAGGTTGCTATGAGCTGTGATGCCACAGCACTCTACTGAGGGTGACATAGTGAGACTCTGTCTGAATAAAAAAGGACAAGATGTGACGTTGTTGGATTCATATTGCCTTATAGAATCTCGAAATTAAGATAGACATCTAGATATTTCTCAGAAGCAGTAATGTAATGGAAAAATAACCAGGAAGTTTCAGTATTCGGCTGCTGCAAATCTGTAAGAAAACAATGGGTAGCAAAGTGACTTAAGATTCCAGAAGACCTGCTGTATCAAGTTGAAGACGAGAGAGATTTTCTTGAGGCTGTTTAAAAAAGGCATGAGATTATGCTGTGGTTGCTGATCTTCCCCTAGCTTCCATGAAAAAAAGGTAGGATGCTTTAGAAAGAAACAGGGAAGACTGTTCGTAGAGCCAAGATAAGAGGACAAAAAGATTGGGAAGATCATGGCAAAGTTTAAAAAAATAGTAATTTAGTCAAATGTTAGATCGAGTCTAATTATATTCAGGGACAGGTTAAAGTAATCAGAAGGTAAGGAACCAATTATGAGATAGGCTTGATAACACAGATGGCTTAATAAAA
The DNA here is from genome assembly GCA_963574655.1 of Perodicticus potto. Classification (NCBI taxonomy): domain Eukaryota; kingdom Metazoa; phylum Chordata; class Mammalia; order Primates; family Lorisidae; genus Perodicticus; species Perodicticus potto. The sequence continues at coordinate 17,759 of CAUYRH010110231.1, forward strand.
TACAAAACCAGAAAGATAAAAATAGAATGCTTTTATATAAATTCTGGAGAAATTTAAAAGTGAATGTTTAAGATAAAAACTTAGAAGGAAAGGTACAAATAACCTGATGACAACATATCTTGGTCTGGAAGGAAAAGGTCATTTTGTGTAATCCATGGAGAAATACTAGCGCTTTCTCTCATTTCCATCTTTTTCCCCTACATCTGGATTGTAGGATTTTGATTACTGAAGGACGGATTTTATGGAAAAGTGAACACAAAATAAAATTAGTCATTCAGTCATACCGCTTTTGTCAAATTGTTCCTTTTCTTTTACTTCATTTGCTAAAGGATGTCTCCCAGAGTTATTTGGAAGTGAAGACAAATGTTTTTCTGGTTTAAGTTAGTGGTCAGTTTGTTGAAAAATGTTGTTTCGGCTTGTTACGCCTTAGCTTTGCTAAGAATCTTGGATGTACTTTGGGTGCAAAGGACTTGCCCAAGTCTGTTATTATAGAAACTACATTGACTCAGTGGTTAAATTTTGGTCTTCTGTGTGAAGCTGAATACTGATGGGAATTTAAAGTCAACAGTTTTGTAGAAGATGATAGTTGGGGAAATGGGCTGCTTGTTAGTAACTAAGATTTTTCTGTGTTATTCTTTGTGTTCTTAGGTCCTCTAATTTTCCTTTCAACAAGAAAGACAGATGCTCCATGGCAGTGGTTCTCCACCTTCCTGATGCCACGATGTGTTTTCGTTGTTACAAAGGGGTCGCGACCCACAGGTTGAGAACCGCTGGTCTATGGTGTGGTATATAGGGAAGGGCTTGGACTTGTCAGCCCTAGCTCTGTTGCTTGGTTGTTTCAAGGCTGTAGGAAACCCTCAGGGAGAATTTTGTAAAACCCAGTCTGCCACAGTCCTGCTTTCCTGTGAAATAAAAGAACTCCGTGCAAGGGGAGCCATTTATAGCACATCCAGCTCTCGTCGGCTCCCTAATTTCAGGCTTCTCATTGCCTAAGAAGGTATCACTTCACTAACGGCACCTCTCAAAAGCCAATCCTAGACCATCAATATCTTGAAACTTTTACTAAGAAATCGTGGTTCTTTTTCAAAAACCAAAGCCAAAAAGGGCAGGAAAACTCACTCCATAAAAAACTACCATAAACCCCCAAATTGTCTTTTTCTTTTAAGACACATCCTATTGGTCCAGGACACATAGTAAAGTTTTTTCCTCTACGAAAGTCTTTTAAGGAAGGCCAGGCACTGCAGTGCACGCCTGTAATCCTACACTCTGGGAGGCCGAGGCAGCTCAATGTCCTGAGCTCAGGACCAGCCTGAGTAAGAGCAAGAGGATCACTTGAACTCGGGAGTTCAAGGTTGCTGTGAACTAGGCTGATGCCATGATACTCTAGTGTGGCAATAGAGTAAGACTTTGTCTCAAGAGGAAAAAAGAAGTGAGTGATTTAAAGAGGTAGAGAAATGCGAGTTGAAAAGGATAATGTTGCTTTATTTGACTTTGGGCTTGTTTTGGGCAGCCTTGACCAATGTTAATTATTGGCCATTAAGGCTGGCTGTCAGGATGCCCGGGTGACCAGCAGAAGCCCTTGCTGTCCCTTGACTTCAGATCATGATCAAAGTACCCTTAGTGTCCAGCACTGAGGACTCACCCTTCCAGAAATTCTTGGATGCAGTGAGAAGGAGAATGAATTAAGTACATGCTTGTTTCTGTTTCCAGGAACTCAATTAATGGGAAATCAATTCACAAGGTTTTTCATACATTTTTGCACCTTTTCCCACAAACCTTCCACTTCTGTCTCATTTGCCATTTTTTAACCTCAATCCAGAAATACCCTCTTTCTTGTTCCAACTAACTCCCCCAGAAACATTCTGTAAACTTCGCACCCTATGAATGTCTGACAGCGCTTGCTTCCTTGCGGCCGTCTTGTTTCAAAACTGGGTCGAGAACAAATGAGTTTTTCATGTCTCAGTCGTTTTCCTGGCGACACATCAGTTTTGAACTTTGCTCAGAGAAAGAGTTACTATAGGATATAAGGAAACTATTTTCTATTAATATTTGGTGAGAAACAGACATATAATAAAAAGACATGAATGCTCCCTTTATAAGCCATGTTTTATCCACGCTCGAAAAATTAACCAGTATGAGAAAGAGGATTTTGGTAGCTGGGACGGCACAGTGGATAGATGGCTTTATTCAGTCTTTTGATACAAGGGTGAAGTCTCAAAACAGGAGTACAATGTTCATTTTCATAATACCTGGTTAATGTCAAAATATTTTGAAACACTGCTGTGTAAGCATGAGGTGATAAATAATGAAGCAAAGTTAGCACTGCCCATTAGTTATGCATTTTCCAGCAAAGCCATTCGTCACTCTGCAAACGCAAACCAGGTCTTTGGATTTTCTTCTTTCCCTGTCCTTTGGGTGGAGACGTATTTGATTTAGGATGAAATCTTAGTTGGATTTTGAGAGCTGATCAAGTAATAATAAATAATTTAATTTCAAAAACCTTTTTTAGAAACAGACACTTCAGATTTCAGAACAGTTTTTTTTTGAGACGCAGTTGCCCTGTGTAGAGTGCTGTAATGTCATCATAGCTCACAGCAACCTCAAACTGCTGGGCTCAAGCGATCCTCTTGCCTCGGCCTCTGGAGTAGTTGGGTGTACAGGTGCCTGCCATACACCTGGCTTGTTTTTCTATTTTAGTAGAGCCGTGCAAAGGGTGCAGCTGTAATTCATTCCTATTATACACTATAAATATTTAGATTAGAGGCAACAAGAAAGTTTGGGCAGTTGCAAGACTAGAATCTGGTATAGAAGCGATTCCATAGGGTAGAGATTAAAGTGGGGTTTACAGTTTTGCATTTAACTGATATAGCAATAAAATTTGGTTTAAAAACAAGGAGTATTAACATAAGATAGCATTGTATATCAAATCAGCACATAGTACTGCATAAATGCATTAAAGTACACAAGGATGATTTAACAAAGAATTAAAAAAAAAAAAAACGGGGGAGAGTTGCCAGACCAAGTGGTAGGTCTACTTTTAGTTCTTTGTGGTGTGTCCACACTGCTTTCCACAGAGGCTGTGCTAGGTGAAAGTCCCACCAACAGTGCAAGACTGTTCCTTTCTCTGCATCCTCGCCAGCATCTGTTGTTTTGTGACTTTTTGGTATGTGCCATTCTCACTAAAGTGAGGTGACATCTCAGCGTGGTTTTGATTTGCATTCCCTATGATTGGACATTGAGCATTTTCCACATGCTTCTTGGCCATTAGTCTAGCTTCATTTGGAAAGTTTCTGTTTGTGTCTTCTGCTCACTTTTCAGTGGGGTTGTTTGACTTGTTTCTCTTGCTGATTTGCTTGAGGTCTTTGTAGATTGTCGTCAGCAGCCCTGTACCTGATGTGTAGCATGCAAATATTTTATCCCATTCTGTACCTTGTCTGTTTGCTCTCTTAGTTGCATCCGTGGTTGGGCAGAAACTTTTTAATTCAATTAGGTTCCATGTATTTTATTTACCCAAAGGAAAAAAGATATTTTATAAAAAAGACATTTGCACTTGAACGTTTCTAGCAGCACAATTCAGCCATAGAGAGGTGGAAAGAACCTGAGCATTCATCCTTCAATACGTGAATGGATTAATAAAGTGCGGTAATGTGCACCATGGAATATTCCTCAGCCATTAAAAAAAACGGCGACTCAGTACCTTTTATAACAACCAGGATGAAACTGAGATCATTTTCCTAAGTGAAGAATCCCAAGAATGGAAAAATGAACACTACATGTACTCAGTACTAAATTGGAACTATTTGTAACACTTATGGGCACATATAGAACCAAAACTGAATGGGATTCAAACAGGTGGGGGTGGAGGAAGGGAGGGGTACATTTGTACCTAACGGGTACATCACACGCTGTCTGGGCGAAGGGCACGCCTACAACTTTGACTTAAAATACGCAAACGCAAACCGTGTAACCAAAATGTGTGTACCCCATAATATTCTTAAAAGACGATGGGTTAGGGGAATGGGATGGGCTTCTGTGGCCAGAAAATCTGAGTAAAAGCTCAAGAATCCTTACATTTCCTTGGTTTGAGTGCCTGCAGATGGGCAGGTGTTCCCACGTGCCTGTCACCTCTAGGCAGCAAAGAGAGGACAGTGTTACATTTGTTAAGTTATTGGTCAGAGAACTAGGTTAGTGTGCAGGGGTATTTGTCTGTTTTAAAGATATTCTCTCTGCTTTCTTTCTTTCATCCCTTTCTTTCGCTCTCTCTCACTTTCACTCTCTTCTACACATTCAGGGGAACGACTCTAGTCACTGATGAGCAACTATACAAGTGACCCCTGAAAGTAGAGTCTTGAACTGAATACTTTAAATGGGTGAATTGTGGAGTGTGTTAATTATGTCTGAATAAAAATGTTCTTTTTCATCAATGGGCTATTATCTGTCATGAAAAGAGAAACCTTCATCAAAACTAAAGTATAGAGGAGCCCCACAGCTCACACCTGTAATCCTGGCACTTTAGGAAGCCCAGGCAGAAGGGTCACTTCAAGCAAGGGGTTCCAGGGACCAGACCCTTCACCTTAGTGAGACCTCACTTGTTGGGGTCCCTTCGTGGTTGCCGCTTATTGGGTCCCATCTGGGGTGCCACTTATCGGAGCCCGGGACTGGCCAGGTCTGGGCCCCGGCTTATCTAGCTTATGGACGCAGACTGCTAGGCTACCTCGTTCAAAAACAATTACTCTTAGGTGCCTGAGGGCTGTTTGCTTTAGCAGAAAGGAGGGGGAGAGAAAGACTGTATTTGAGGGATAAAGCAGTGTTGGTAAGAAGAATACATCTTAGCTGTCTTTAGAAGAAGAAGAATACATCTTCAGCAGTCTTTCATAGAGAGACGCCGTGCAGGTGTTCTGCAGGCAGGAGAAGTGACAGAGTCAGAGTGAGTGGGTCCGTGAAAGAACGTGCACGTTCCCGACTGCCTTCTCCTCTAGCCTCTTATAGACACCCTCCCGTGGCTCTTAACACCACAGGTGTAGGGACTGCCAATCACTGCTGCTCTCGTCTGGCAAGCTCTCATGTTTGTTAGGAGAGCCAAACCCCTCCCCATGCCCTTTTCACCAAGGTGTTACATTGCCGAGCTAATGCAGGTGTTTCTTATAACTCTTACTCTTCCTTGCCCTAAGCTATATGGGCTGCTACACCCACTGGTCCAAAAAAAATGCAAAACTTAGCCAGCAGTGGTGGCATGTGCCATACTCCCAGCTGCTGAGGAGGATCAAGGCAGGAGGATCACTTGGGGTAAGCAGGTTGCATTGCTAGAGCTGTGACGGGACCACTGCATTTTTCTGGGACAAAGGGGGGAAACCCAGTCTCAAATATATAAGCCATAGACTGTATATGTGAAGAAAAAGTCCAGTAGCATACCAAATATTATAAACATGTTCACCAAATTTTATTTCACTAATAGAATCTAGTTCAATAAGGGAAAATCAACTAATAGAATACACTACATTAATAAAACAAAAAAAACCCACGTGATCATGTCAAGAGACACAGAAGAGGCATTTGATAGACGCAACACATCTTGAAGGTAAATATCATTTAAGAAACGAAGACTAGAAGGGAACTTCTTCAGCAGTGTAAATGGGATCTGCAGGTGATTGGATAGATACATTATAAAACAGTATATCTATCCAATCATTATGTTCATATGATGGATTATTTTTTATCAGGAAAAAGGGATGCATATTTATGTTACAATACGAATGAACCTTAAAAACATTATGATAAGGGAAAAAGGCCAGTTACAAAAGACCACATATATTATGATTGAACGTATAAGAAAACATCAAGACAAGGCCAAACGATGCACGCTAGGAGGAGAGAGGAGGTGGGGGAGGGTGGAAAGGTGAAGGTGACTGCTGGTAGGTATTGACGTTTTCTGGGTGGGGGAAAAGAAGAAGTTCTGAAATTAGATTGTGATGATAGCTGTACAATTCTGAGAATATACTAAGAAACACTGAATTGTACACTTGAAAAGGGTGAGCTACTTATTTCAATAAAGCTGCTTAAAGGTGTTTTCCAATACTTTACATGCTCTAAATGCTCCCAGCATGACAATTACCCAGGTAGCGAGAATGACTGAAGATAAAGTCAACCCTGTCTCCCTGCTCACACTCACGCTACCGTGAATTGACATGGATGGCACATTGTTCAATACTACTGAAGTTGGGGTTGCTTTTTTCTTCGAGATAGAGTCTCGCTCCTTCACCTTGGGTAGAGTGCCCTGATGTCGTTGTAGCTAACAGTAATCTCAAACTCCTGGGCTCAAGAGAACCTATTGCCTCAGCCTCCTGAGTATCTGGAAGTACAGGTGCCCGCCCCAACAATGCCCAGTTACTTTTTACCACCCACTTCTGCTTCCCAGAGTGGTAGGATTACAGGTGGGAGCCACCATTCCAGGAGTGTTAGGATTAGAGGGTGAGCCACCACTCTAGGCCTTGAAGTTGTGATATTTTTTTATTCATCTTTTTATACTCTTCATTTTTTAAATTTTTTTGTTTCTATTAAATCACAACTGTGTACATTTATGCATATATGGGGTTCACTATACTGATTTGATACACAATGTGAAATGCTTACATTTAACTGATTAAAACACCCATCACATTATATTCTTTACTGTTTTAAAATGTTCCATTGCGTCCAGCACATTAGGTGAGGTCCCCCCAAAACCTTCCGTCCTCCTGCATCCCCCAAGCCCCTTCCTTCTCTCTCCTCTTCCCTTCTACTTTCTGGACTGTAGTTACGTTTTACCTGTATGAATGTGTGGTGATTCTATAGTGAATTCACAGTAGGATTGAGTACCTTGGATACTTTCTCTTCCATTCTGGAGATACTTTACGGAGAAGAATATGTTCTACCTCCATCTAGATTTTCACTCTGTTGCCCAGGCCAGACTGTCATGGCATCAGCCTAGAACACAGCCACCTCTGACTCTTGGGTTGAAGGGATCCTCCTGCCTAAGCCTCTTGAGAAGCCGGAAGGACAGGCAACTGCTACAAGGCTTGGCTATCTTTTCTATTTTAGTAGAAACCGGGTGAGGGATCAGGGGTGAGGGTGTCTCGCTGTTGCTCAGGCTTGTCTCCCACACCTGAGCTTAGGGGATCAACCCCCTTGGCCTGCCTGAGCAACCAAATATTTTAGTCATGCTTATCAAAAGTTATTGAGCTCTAGTTAAAAAATGACCCATTCTGAGGCTTGGAGGACTGTCCAATCCTCAGGCCTTATGACACATACATGTTATGTCAGGACTGTTTTGCATATCTGTGGTTGCAGATGTCACCAAAAATTATGCACAGATTTTTTTTTTTTTTTTGCGTATCAGTTTTCGTTAGTGTTTGTGTATTCACTGTGTGGCCCAACATAACTCTTCACCATATTATGTGGCCAAGAGAGGACAAAACCTTGGACCCCCTGGCACTGAGGTCAGTGTTGGAACTGGAATGTCGGAACTTTCCAGATAGGCTGATATTTCCAATGATCTTCATAAATAACTGGAGCTATTGAGGATCTTACTGGACACAGCGCCTATCCCAATGCTAAGAGAGGGCGTTCAGTGAGACACCTACCTTTCAAATAAAGCCTATTCTAGAGGAAGAAGTAAAACACCATGAAAGTAGGACTGAGGATTGTGTGATGAACCTGTCAGGTCTGTGAAATCAGTGTCTGATCTTTGCGCTTGGGCTCCTGGTCTGCAGCATCCCAAGACAGCATGAGGGGTAAACCACACTCTTCCATTTTCTTACAAATCCCTGCTGTGAAAAAGGAAAGGAAGTGACCTCGGGTACCTTTGCACACAGATACAAAGAAACTTTCCGAAGCAGGAGTTGAGTGTGGAGAAAAGAACCCCACTCTTTTGTAACAGTTTGAAACGAGAGACCCCGAGAGCCACTCCCGGGCTCAGCAGGAATAAGTCTAAGCTGGAAGATGGTAACACGGGGCGACACCCATTGTGATGTCATCCACTGTGACCATGGAGAGACTTCATCCTGTAATGACTTAGGATCCAGGCTTGTGGTCAGAGATACTAGTGGCCTTTTCTGTTCACTTCAGCTGGCATCCCTGAAGGGTTTGAAACAGGAAGCTTGTTACCCTTTCATCCACATAGAGGAATGTTCTCCCGTTTGGGCCTTAATGATTCTAATGACAGCGGAGGTTCTGGCACTAGGTTCACACACAGTTGAGATTTCCTACAGCACTGTGACTAAAGCTGCATCACAGCTGACAAAACTGGATGGAGTCACTTAAGTGGGATGCTATTTCAAGGACATGTTTGGACACATATCTAAAAAGATCCATTTTATAGAGGCTAACAAATGCCTGTCTACAGCCTCCATTTGGTCATAACTTGGCCAGGCTTAAAACATGTCCACTTTGAACCATCAAGGTAATTCTGGTGTTTTTAGATGATGAAAATGTTTGCTGGGCGGCGCCTGTGGCTCAAAGGAGTAGGGCACTGGTCCCATATGCCAGAGGTGGCAGGTTCAAACCCAGCCGCAGCCAAAAACCACACACACAAAAAATAATAATAAAATAAAGAATATGGTATCCTTTAAAAAAAAAATGTTTGCTCTTGGATCGTTTTTTTGTCTGTGTTTATGTGTGTGTGTGGGGGGATTTTTGAGGTAGTTTTGCTGCGTTGCCCAGGCAAGACTTACTTGATCATAGCAACCTCAAACTCGAGGATTCAGGCAATCCTCCTGCCTCAGCCTCCTAAATGGCTAGGACTACAGACCCTGCAACAATGCCTAGGTAATTCTTTAATTTTTTAGTAGACAGGGTCTGACTCTTGGTCAGTCTGTTCTCAGCACCACGTAGTTCAAGAATTCCACTGGTCTCAGCCTCTCAGAGGGCTAGGATTATAGGTGTGAGCCACCAAGATTGGTCATTTTCTCTTTGTTTCCCTCCCTCCTTTTATCCGTTCTTCCTCCTATATTCCTTCTCTCTCTCTCCTTTCTTTCATCCCTTTCTTTCCTCTCTCTTCTACACATTTAGGGAAACAATTCTACTAACAAACAAGCAACTATAGAAGTGATCTCTGAAAGTATAGTCTTGAACTATATACTTTAAATGGGTGAATTATGGAGTGTGTGAATAGTATTTGAATAAAAATGTTATTTGTAATCTAAAAAAAAAGATATTCCCAAAGTGGCAAAAGATTCCTGACATTTCAAACAGTAGCATAGTCTACATATGTTAAAACATTATTTCCATTTTTAAATTACATTCTTTAAATAAAAAATATTGCTTTCTTGTGAAGGTATGGCTATTTGCTTTTCATTTTTCTTGTCCCCATGCGGCTTGATTCATCAATTGTGATTTCCTCTTTCAGTCTTTGATAAATATGCAAAGCTGTTTTCATTGCTTCAGAAAACTGAAAGGGACCTTGGCTGGTCATTTGTTTAATTGAATCGTGGCTGTGTTTTGGGCACAATTTTTGTTTTATGAAAGCAATGCAAGATTTCCCATGAGGTTTACATTTCTACAGATCCAGGTGAACAAATACATCTGCAGGGTGTAGTTCAGGGATTTAACTAGCATGATATTTGTTTAACAAAGGCATAGGGATAAATAAGAGACCTAATAGTCAATTGGCTTGTTCTCTATGTTAATGCTGAAATGTAAAGTAATGGATGAACTAGATTAAAATCTGCATGCGTTGACTTTTTTTTTTTTTTAACAAGTGAACAGTTTATTAAGAATTAAACAAAGGTATAATGTGATACAGTACAAGCAAGGCACTCAAGATAGGCAGAATAGTACTACTCACATAAAAACTTAAATTTCACCTCAAAAAAAATCACAAGACAAAAGAGAAAGCAATTTCACTGTTACAAGATAAGATACTTCATGCAAAGTATTAACTCTGCCCCCCCAAAGCCCAACCTCCCAACAAACAAAAAGCTATCTGGGAATACTGCTATACTAACATATTAATCACAGTATAATCATTCATAGGAAAACAGTAATTGAACGATGAATTGAATTAAATAAC
>CAUYRH010110233.1:0-16235 GCA_963574655.1 Perodicticus potto
TATTGTTGGGGATTCATTGAGGGTACAAGAAACCATGTTACACTAGTTGCATTTGTTTGGTAAAGTCCCTCTTACAATTGAGTTTTGCGCCCCAAAGGTGTGACGCACACCAAGCGCCGCCCCCCCGCGGGGCGGGGGGCCCGGGGGGGGTGCGGGCCGGGGCGAGTCGCGCGACACCGCCGGGGGGGGGGGCGGGGACCGGCCGAGCCGGGGGCGGGACGGCGCGGGGGGGGGGGGGTCTTGGTGTGTGTCACACCTTTTGGGGGCAAAACTCAATTGTAAGAGGGACTTTACTAAACAAATGCAACTAGTGTAACATGGTTTCTTGTACCCTCAATGAATCCCCAACAATAAAAAAAAAAAAAAAAAAAGGAAAACAAATACGTCATTTACTACTGGTTGTTTTAAAAGTTCTGCTTTATACTTGAAAAGGAGGGAATAGATTTCTAACCTTTTAGGCTAAGGACTCTCCTCAGCCCTGTGAAAAACGTGTTTACCTCCTCCACAGGGACCGTACAATGTGTAGGGTGAAGGCCCTGACTTTGGCAGTCACAAAAGATTGCACACTTCTTCCCCCAGGGAATTTCTCTGTGAACTCACTTTCCACTTGCAAACTCACAAAGGCCACTCTAGTGACTATTTCCCCAGCAATAACAAAATTTGCTCCTTGATGACTCCTGGCTTTCTTCTAGATACAGAAGTAAATGGCAACATATTAAATATATTGCTGACTGCAGAGAGGTTAAGTAACTTGTCCTAGGCATATAGCACAGCCTAGAACCCAGATTTAAACCTAGCTGTGCTCACGCTCTTTCCAGTTCCCCACAATTAGGCAGATTCCCAGGGTCCCCCAAGATACACCGCACCATCTGTGCAGAGAGTCACAGAATCTGGAGACAGGTGGGGGCAGGCAGACAGACCTGCTCAGGGAGGGGAGGGGTCAGAGGTGGCAGACATTGCTGTGGGCTGATGTCTACCCCTCTTCCCGACTCATATGTTGAAGTCCTCAGAATGTGATCTTATTTGGAGACAGGGTCTTTTCAGAGGTAATTAAGTTAAAAGGTCATTAGCATGGGCCCTAAAGCACTATGTCTGGTGTCCTTACAGAAAGGGGAGAGTGTCTCATACAGAGCGGGGTGATGTACCCACTCACAGCAAGGAGATGACTTATCTACAGCCACGAGAGACGCTGGGCACGGACCCTTCCCTCACAACTCCCAGAGGGAACCAACGCTGCCAGCACTTGACCTTGGACCTCCAGCTTCCAGACGGTGGGACAATACGTTTCTGACGTACTTTGTTACAGCAGCTCTAGCAGACTGATACAGAAAGTGGGATGACAGAGCCTCTCAGATGTGATAACATCATCAAAGATCCTACAGGCAGCTGGTTTCCCCCCGGGGGAGGGATTGGCCCTTACCCGGCCCAGCTTGGGGATAGCGCCTTGCTCCATTAGCATTTACTGACCGGCCTGTCAGGCAGAGGGAATGAGGATGTTCTTTGCGAGCCTGTCAGCTTCTTGCCCAGTTCCAGCCCCACTGCGTTGCCTCCTGGTGAGATTTTGGCCATCCTTTTCTCAGGCCTGATCTCCACAGTCCTGTTACAAAGCGATTCTCACCAGACACAGCTCTGTTGGCCTTAAATGTATTTCCAGTGCTGCACTGGATGGGGCGCACTTTTGAAATAATGGCAGTGTTTTAGCCCAGGCCCGCATCCACTTCCTTTTGGAAACAAGCAGACACGCTACATCCAGCACTAACATATTCCTCTGTTGGAGGGAAAGGCCATCCAAGAAGGCAGCCATTTGTGTTCTGAGGAGAAACAGGGCTGTGCGGGTTCCTGGGCAGGCCATGGGAATAGGAACCAAGGCAGATTCAAATGCTCTTGCTTCAGAAAGGATGATTTTTGCAGATGCTACGTGCTATTCTGGCTTGAGGGTCCCTCTGACTATAGGAAGAGGCTCTCTGAGCCTTTTCTAGAGGCTTCTCAGGGGCTTCCTCACTCACCCTATGGGAAAAAAAATTTAATTTTTTAAATTTGGGGGCATAAAGTTTTCTCTAGAAGAATATTTTCCCTTTTTTATGGAAGTGGGCATTGTTGTGGTCTTCAAAGATGGTTAATGCTGGGTGCCACTATTTTGTCTTATGGATTAGTTTTTTTCTAGATCAGCTGCATTAGAATCACCTTGAAGTTTAAACAGTAAATATTTCTGGGTTCCCACTTCCTGAAATACTGATTCACAAGCCTGGGTGTTTACCTAGGAGTTTGTCTTTTAAAGATATATCCAGGTGATTGTGACACATGGCCAGATCTTCTCATTTCTACCTTGTTACTACATATCTATAAATCATTCACAAATATTCATTGAACACTTTCCTGTCCTAGAAACTGGACAAAGATGTAGGCAGAGAGATTAAACGCACAGTTTTCATTCTCAGGTAGTCCAGTTTAATGGGGAAGACCGACTGGGAACAGACTTCTACCATACAGAATCCTGATTCCTTGGGTAAATTAGACCCGGGACTAATTCAATGTCTCTTCAAGGTCTAAGAACATTGAATCTGCTTTTGTGGATGCATGTGGAAGGGGGGCATTGTCTTTCAACTAGGGGTGATTTTGGTCACAGGAGATATGGTAATATCTGGAGACATTTTTGTTTGTCATAGTTGGTAGAGGTGCTGCTAGGATTTAGAAGGTAGAAGCCAGAGACAGAGACTGCTAAATACCCTGTAATGCCCAAGAATGCAGCCTACGGTAAGGAGTCATCTGCCCCCCAATGTCAGTAGTGCTGAGTTTGAGGAACTCTGGGTTGGGAAAGGCTTGTAGGGGGATGAAAATGACCAAACACATAAAGTGGGGAATCCAAGACAGAGGAAACAGAATTTCTGAAAGCCCAAAGACCTTGGGCAGGGCACATATTGGGATCTGGGTGACAATAAGCAAGTTGACAGTGAAAGAAGAGGCCAGAGAGATTGAGTGGGGCTTGGAGAGTTTTCTCCAATGTATTTCTTGCATTGGAGAGTGGAGTTCTCCTTCAAGGCTAGGGTAAGCCTCTAAAGGCTAAGTGGCCAATTATTTAAGCAAATTGCATTTTGGAAATATTGCTCTGATACAAGGTGAGGGATGCACTAAGATGGAAAGATGGGGGGCTGGGTGTATTCATATCTCTGAACAAAGAGACAAAGACAAGCCTTTCCAGACTCAGATTAAATCTAAGAACTGAGGAAATATACCAGATAGGCAAAGCAGAGGGAGACCGAGGGGACTGTGGGAAACCCAGAGCAGTTAAATGACTTCCTCAGCGATGCACAGTAATTTTTGGTAAGTGTGGAAGTTTTGGTAGATGCTCTTAAAGATACACATGCTGTAATAATGACTTTATATCATGGGAATGCAGAAACACCTGCTGAAGTTCCCAAACACTATGCATAGTTGAATTTCCTCCCTGACCGTAAGAACTGGGTGGTCATCCTTACTAGGATAAGTGATATTTTATTTCTCATATAAATCCTAACATTTTTAAATTTGGAAGCTGAGGTGCAAAATAGTTAATCCCATAGCTAGTAAATCAGCTAGCTATTGCTGCATAACAAAATACCTCTCTCTCCAAGTAAGTGACTTACTACTGCTCATGAGTTTATAGGTAGCTGAATGTCTTTGCCGATCTTGGTTGGGATCTCTTACATGTCTGGATACATGGCAGAGACCCTCAGCTCTGTTTCACGTGGTCTTCTCAGGCAACCTGAACATTCTCAGAGCAATGGTAGAGATACAATAGAGGAAGCAGAAACGTGTGAACATTTTTTCACGTCTCTGCTTCACGTTTGCTACTGTCCTGTTGGTCAGTGCAAGTCCCACAGCTGAGGCCAGAGTCAGAGTGGGAGGAGACTACCTGAACAGATACTGTCAGTACTGTCTGCTACTAATGAGGGCCATTAAGTCACTCCGTCTCCTCAGCAAGTATTGGCAGAGCCAGGATTTGAGCTGGATTCTTCAGATACAAAATGTGTGCTTTTTCTACTAGACTCTCCTGCTTTGATAATGAGTATAAGATCAAGAAAAATGTAGGGTGCCAGCCCCATATACTGGAGGTGGTGGGTTCAAACCCAGCCCTGACCAAAAACTGTGTGCGTGGGGGGCAAGATCAAGAAAAATATACATCAGTAAGGATTTCACATCCATAAAAACACTTTTTGTAGATTATCTTGGAGGCTTAGAACAACCCTATGATGCTGGCAGGACTAATATCTTTATTCAAAGAAAAAAAGATGTTGGCTTGCTGGGTGCCCCAACACAGGAGAGGAAGAGTAGTGGGCCAGTGAATACGTCCTAAAATGATGCCCACACCAGTTTTCTATTGAAAGAGTGATAGCTCCCAAGACATTCCCCAGCGCGTGGATAACATCAGTACCTGCCACGTGATTGCCATATCTGTAAGGATCACCCTGGGTCCCCATGGCATGGATGAGTTTACTGTGGATGGCTAACAATTTCTAATGATGAGGCTACAATTTGGAAACTCTTAGATGTCCTTCATCCCACCGCAAAGACTTTGGTGGACATTACTAAATCCCATGCTGCTGAGGTTGGTGACGGCAGTGACCTTGCTGGCTGCAGAGTTTCTGAAGCAGGTGAAACTATACATGGAGGAAGGTTTGCACCCCCAGATCATCATCTGAGCTTTCCACACAGCTACCCAGCAGGCAGTTAACAAGATCAAAGAGATCACCGTGACCCTGAAGAAGACAGATAAAGTGGAGTGGAGGAAGCTGCTAGAAAAGTGTGCCATAATTGCTCTGAGTTCCAAGCTGATCTCCCAGCAGAAAGCCTTATTTGCTAAGATGGTGGTTGATGTGGTGGTGATGCTTGATGATTTGTTGCAGCTTAAAATGATTGGAATCCAGAAGGGCCAGAGTGGAGCAGCCCTAGAGAATTCTCAGCTGGTAGCTGGTGCTGCATTAAAGAAGACGTTCTCTTATGCTTGGTTTGAAATGCAATATGATAATCCCATGATTGCCTTTTGAAATGTTGAGCTCCAGTTAAAAGCTGAGAAAGATAATGCTGAGATCAGAGTCCACACAGTTGAGGATTATCAGGAGATCAATGATGCTCAGTGGAACATTCTCTAAGACAAGTTAGGGAAGACCCATCCTTCTGGAGTCAAAGTTGTCTAGTCCGTAATTCCCATTGGAGATGTGGCCACCCAGTACTTTGCTGGCAGGAACATCTTGTGTGCTGGCTGAGTACCTGAGGAAGATCTGAGAGAATGACGATGGCCTGTGGAGGCTCAATCCAGGCCGGTGTGAACACTCTGTCAGCAGATGTCCCTGAGTTGCTGCCAGGTGTTTGAAGGCACCCAAGTGGAGAGGAAAGGTACAATTTTTTCACTGACTGCCAAGATATGCTCCTTCATCCTCAGTGGCCATTGCTGAGCAGTTTATGGAGGAAATGGCACTGTCCTTGCATGATACCATCTTGATGGTCAGAAGGGCCATCAACAATGATCTGGTAGTGCTGCGGCCAGTGAGATGGAGCTTTCCAAGTACCTGCAGGTTTACTCAAGGATGACTATTCCAGGAAAGCAGCAGCTGTTGATTGGGGCGTATGCCAAGGCCTTGGAGAGTATCCCACGCCAGCTGTGTGATAACGCTGGCTTTGATGCCACAAACATCCTCAACAAGCTGTGGGCTAGGCATGCTCAGGTAGGCAATAATATGGGGTGGGCATCAACAATGAGGACACTGCTGGCAACTTCGAGGCCTTCGGGTGGGAGCCAGCTCTAGTATGGATCAATGCCCTGACAGCCTCTTTGGAGGCAGTGTGCCTTATTGTGTTAGTAGATGAAACTATTAAGAAGCCACACTCGACTGTAGACACTCACCCAGCAGCTGGCCAGGGCTTAGGTTATGGCCACCCCCTTTGTGAGGCTCTGCATCCATCACACGACTGGCTAGCTGCAGGATGTGTTTGCTTTCCCTGGCTTAGTTAATTGGTGTTATAAAGAGAGGGTAGTAATTGACCCACTCTATTCTCAGTTGAGGTTATTCAAATAAAACTTAAGACTTAGGGAAAATAAAAGCAAAGAAATATTTGGAAATATAAAGGGCTAATTTCCTTTGTAAACAAAGAGTGCTTAGGCATCAATAAGAAAAAGATAACTCAGTAGACATTAGCTAAAGGCCACAGATAGGCAGTCCTCCAGAGAGAGATATAAATGGACAGCAATATATGAAAAGATGCATAGTAATTTCTCATAAAAGGAACACAAAATGTAAAAAGCAAGATATCATTTTATTCCACTGGATCAATGGAGACTTTTATGTGATACCCAGTGTTACTTAGGGACAGAAATAGGGGCCAGAAATAGGAAGACTTCTATGCTGTTGGTGGCAGAATAAGTTGGTGTGATAAATTTGGAGGGTAATTTTGGCAATAGTAATAAAAATACACATATGAAATTTGACTTAACTATTTTTATTTTTAGGAATTTACCCTAAAGATAGGCATACATAAGTCTGCAAAGATATCCACAGTGATGTTTATTGCAGGCTTGTTTTGGGATAACCAAATAATGTAAACACTCTTAAGTTAATTTAGAGAATGGGTTATAAATTTTCTTTCAGCTTTGTTTAAACTGGAGTGCAAGTGTCAAGAAGAATGAAGCAGATATTTATGTCCTGATGCGGGAATGTCTCTAAGACATAGTGTGAGATGGAAAAACAATAAGTCTTTGAATGAGATATGCGATCTTCATTTGTATGAAATCATGATAATACATCCATGTTGTGTCAACACAGAAAATATCTCAAAGGATATCTAAGCATGTTAATAGAGGCTAATTCTGAGGAAGAACTGGAGGGGTAGTGGAAGAAAAGGATAGATATACTTTTGACTTCATCTTCTTCCTCATTGCTTGAATTCTTCTCCCAGAATCATGTATTACTTTATCTAAGAAAACAAATACAGAACAGATTTTATTGAGGTGAGGAGAGATTATTGTATTTGAGTATTATTTTCTACTAGCATGCCTTTTGCAGTTGGTCAATTTGTTCAATTAGCAATTCTTTTTTTACTGTCCTCATCTCCATCTATTAAAAAAGACTTTATTTTTGCTCAGTGTTAATCCTTAAGAATGCTTAGGGATTGTTTCCAAGGAAACCATCTATAGCCAGATGTTATTGGCACAAGATCCTGTGACCACAAATAGGGTCTTGTTTCTTAGCAACTCACTTGAATTTTCCTCTTGTAATTAACATCATCCATTTCCTTAAAATGGAAGGAAATTCCTTTCCTCTTCATAGAAAGGATATGGAAGGTCATTTTTCCTTGTTCATGAGATTCACCCCTGAGAAAAGATTTTGGTGAATGTGAAGTAAAATCCAAAAACATCCCCCCACCCACAGTACCACCCTGTTTGTCAAGAGCATAAATCAGTTGCCTACTTTCTTTTTTGTTTTTTCAGATTTTATTTATTTATTTATTTATTTATTTATTTATTTATTTATTTATTGCAGTTTTTGACTGGGGCTGGGTTTGGACCCGCCACCTCCGGTACCCTACTCTTTGAGCCACAGGTGCCACCCTGTCGCCTACTTTCTATCTACTTTTAATCACCCCAGTGCAGATCTCTGCCTTTAGCTCCATAAGTGTGTGAGGGGTGATTATGAACTCCTCACCTGTCTATTATTCAGGTTTATTATTAAGACTGACTAAACTCAAGTAGGGACGGCACATTTATAGGGCGGGTGCCATCTCAAAATGCAGACAGTACTGGACTCTTTCCCACCAAGTGTTGACAGGGCCCTGTGGTCCTGCTCATTGCTCTGGAAAGGTACAGTGTCATGCTGGAGCTATCCTAGGGGATGAAACTGGTCTTCTTACGCTAGGTGAAGAGGTGTGAAAACATATGTGGTTGGATAATTAAGTTTGCACACTCATCTTAGAAAAAGTGATACACTCTACATTGCTGAATATCACTATGACCACCTTCCCTTTGGGAAGTAATGCACTGATGCCAGTGCCTAGGCCACCTTTCAAAGACATTTTGGGACACTTTATCTGGAATAGCCATCAGAGCTGTTATCATACAAGGTATGACAATTAAGTTCACTAACTCATCCCAGGAAAAGTGCTACCTACCTCGTTGCTGAATATCTCTATGATCACCTGGTGACCCAGGGAGTACCTTGAAGACGACCTTAATGATGTTCAGCAATGAGGTAGGTAGCGGTTTTTCTGGGATGAGATTGTGAACTTGTCAGACCCCATATACACTAGGATAAACCTAAAAAGTTAGGAGATTGCCAATGTTATGTATTTCCTGAAAAGATCTCCCAAGAAGCACAGGCATTACTTCTCTGGTATTCCCGGGGGAAAAAAGTACATTCTGAATCCATTCATGAGGAAACATCAGGTGAACCTGAACTGAAGGACATTCTACAAAATAACTTCAAAGATCACGACAGAACAATAAAGATGGAAGAGCTGAGCACGGTAAGAGACTGATGAAAGCCTCGTATCATCTCTACAACTTTTCTGTTTTCATAGAAATATTCCTGGAGGGCAATCTTTTGTTATCAGTTGTTAAAAATTGTCTGAAAATTCATTTCTTGGACTATTTTCTATGAGACTGTGAGATATAGATGTAGGGTATTCCGTGGATGAGGTGTACAGGGACAGAGATATGGAGAAGGGGCTGTCACCCTAGGAAAGGGCTCTGTGGTACATGCTGGCATCTCTGGGCAGACAGAGGACACTGGGGGGCTCTTCCATGTGGGGAAGGGAGTCAGGAGCCCCAGGTTTGGAAAGGTGGGTTGTGGCTCAGGCTCACCTTCTGGGTCCTAAGTCCCAGCTCTCCTAGGTGACTTGAGCAGGCTGACCCCATAGTCATTCAGCTAGTGTCAAACGCCTTTCAAGTGCCAGCTGCTGTCCTAGGTGCCAGGGCTGCAGCTGTGAGCAGGACTAATAGCCCTGCCCTTGGGGAATTTCAAGTGTACCAGGGAGGAGAGTTTGGAAGACAGAAAGGCAGAGCATCAGGGACAGTGCAGAGACTTGGGCATGCCCATGAGGAGAGGCAGGGAAGGCTTTCTGAAGGAAGTGACAAGTCCACGCTAAGATCTACAGGCTGGCTTTGGGTTCAGCAAGTCCCAGGAGTAGAGGCTTCTCTACCTGCAAACAACAGGGTTGGAGTGATGATCAAGGTCCCTTCAACTCTCACAGTCTGGTGTGTATTCCACAGCTTACCCGGGGGACACATCATGAGCAGGCACACTAGTAACAAAGGCTCTTCATGATCAAACTCTAGCCACTCTCCTCTGAGCTCTCTTTTTCAACCAGGCCTCAACCGTGGTCTATGCAGACTTGAACAAACACTATCATAATTTCTACCAGCTCGAGGCCATATCCCTAAGGTGACCCTACCTACCTTTAAAGTGCCTGCCTAAGAAAACTCAAGGATGCCAACAAAGTCACCACTTATTCCAGCCAACTTCTGGGGCTAGTGCCTCTATCTCCCAGTTTCTGTGGGAGGAGAGAATCTTAACTTTCTCACCAGCCAACACCCACAGCTGCCATAATTGCATTTATATTGATGTACCCTTTGTAATTTTTTCTTTCCTTTATCTACTCAGCTACTGCTTACACCCTCCCCATTACCATATTCTCCTTCTGAAATGATCAGTCATGTCTGTACAAAACAAAGTTGAGGTCAGTTCATACTAGACTATTTACCCTGATGCAATGGTTATTACTGATTATTCTTATCACTTCATCTAGCATCTGGCTTTGTTTATCTTTGACATTGGAAGAGTAGCCTACAAGCTATGAGCATCTGGATGCCTTGGGTATCCATCAGTATGTTTCTATAGGGAATGAAGACCACCACTTGAAGAGTGGGAAGAGCAAGTTATTGGTTAAACAAAGGACTATGGAAGAGCTTCTGTTGCATTTGCAGATTTCTTAATGTACCATCCTTCCTCTTTGCCACCTCTTTCTACTTTTCCCTTTTTTCTAGGCAAATACTTATTTTTCTATGTGACTCACATTCAGGAGTCATTCTACACTATCTCTCTCTCCCATCTTGCATTACTCTCTCTAGAACTTTTTGCTAGGTTCCTCTTACTTTCTCGTCCTTACCACCACCTCTGTGAAGATGGCGGAGACCCAAGATGGAAGGAACCTGAGTTTTCTCCTCTCTGACTCCCACTTTTGTGAGGGCACACACCTCACTATGTTGCATTTAGTCAATTACTGCTTCCTTCTTCCCACTAGTATTGGGCCATCTTGATGGCAAGGCCTGTGTCACATTCAACTTTGTTTCCCAGCACAAAGCCCAGAGCCTGATACATATTAGTTTTTCACTAAATATTTGTTGCATGATTTGTAATTCTTTTGAAATTATTATGCATATGGTCCAAACTCACAGTGTATAGCAGATAAAGAATCACAGCCCAGTAATCCAAACAGCCTGAGCTATTTATTTGCATTTCTCAAATGCAGTGAAGATAACATTTCTTAAAACCCCTTTTTCTAAAATTTTGTGGACTAAAGCTCATCAAAAGTTCTTCACAGCCACTGGCTTGGGGGAAAAGCATGTAGAATCACATATGGAAGGTTTATAGGGTTGGTCCTGGAAATGCCACACATTGCTACTGATCCACATTCCTAATGCCAGAACTTAGCACGTGCTCTTCCTCCTGTTGCAGGAGGCTGGGAAATGTCCTCCAGTCGTATCCCAGGCATTGCAAACTACTAGATCAGGGCATATGCATTAGAATAATGACCTGCAGCCTGGATGAGTATACTATGGACAGCGGGAGGGTGGGTGGTTCAGAGATCTGGAAGCCCAGGAAGACATGAAGGAGCAGGCAGGAAGGCAAATGTCAGGTGGAGTGGGACAAGGACGCTGGGCTCAGACTTCGAAGACTTGAAAGGCACAGAGGCAACTCGGATTCTCTTGAAATAACAGAGAGCTCTTGATGGTTCTTAAGCAGAGAAGTGCCTTGTTCACAACTGCTTTAGAAGGATAACTCAGGAGGGTAGAGGAAGAAAGGGAGAGAAAAGCCTGAAAGAAGGAGCAATGTTCAGGAGGTTGATACAGTGGTCATCGCTCTCATCCTCCAAGCCCTGTGGCCCACACAAAAAAGTCTAAAGTAAAAACTAACTGTATAGTGTGAGGGAGAAGTGAGAGAGCGTGGCTGACACAGTATGCTGTTCAGCAGGTGCTGCCCAAGTGGTATTGCATTTCTTTTTTTTAATTTGTTTTGAGACAGGGTCTCTGTCACCCAGGCTAGAGTACAATGGCATCATTATAGCTCCCAATAACCTCAAACACCTAGACTCAAGCAATCCTCCTGCCTCAGCCTCCCAAGTGGCTGGGACTATAGGCACATATCACCACACTCAGCTAACTTTCTAACGGAGGTGAGAAAATGGCATTATTATCACATTAGAAAATAAAGAGATCTATGTATACACTCTTCCTCCTGTTGCAGGAGGCTGGGAAATGTGCTCCAGTTGTATCCCAACAGATGTGTATGTATAATATATATATGTGTATGTATTATATATATGTATACATATCATTCTTTTGGTAGAGATGATGTCTCACTATGTTGCTTAGCCAGATGTCTAACTTCTGAGCTCAAGTGATCCTTCTGTCTCAGCCTCCCACAGCACTAAGATTACAGGTGTGAGCCACTGTGCTTGGCTTACATTTCTTCCACATGAAAATGATCAAACCATCCTGTTGATATCTGAAAGTATCCCTTTCCCAGCATATATCTCCACATAATTGAAGACCCAGTTTGGAACCATCCAATCCATGATCACATCATCTTTCAGGGTGAGAATATTGTGCAGAAGTTGACAAATTGGCCCTGTGTTCTCTGAGAAAAAGTCCTACCAGAATTAGTGGTTGGGTAAATCGAGGTATGGTTGTCAACATTCCTCTCTAACCTTGCTGTGCTCTCCAATTTCTCCCATTTGCACATTCTTTGTGAGCCAGGGCCTGTGACCTGAGATCTCATTTTGGATGATAAGTTTTGTCCCCTGCTTAAATGTTTAAATTTAACTCCCCAAACTCAGAGATTAAATATCATTGTGTAAAAAGTTTCCATTAATCACTGCAGCTATCATGTCACAAAAAGCAATGACAAAATCTTCTGGAGACTCTTGGGCCTTTATTTTCCATCATCATCTTTTTTTCTTGCCAAATGAAAACATTTATCTTCCTGTGGTCAGACTGGAATGAGTCCCTGGTACCCACAAATTCATCACTGGCCAGCCCACAGACAAGTGTATTTCTCACATGAGATTTCTTTTCATCTCCAACATTTTTTCCCTCTGTTTAAACTTAAAAAAAAATATTTACTTTACTTAAAAAAAATCTTTTGAAAAAATGGCAGGGTGTGGAAAAATGAGAAGGAGCCTTTTGACATTTTCAAAACTTGGCTTCAATCCTCTCTTGAACATGGGCAAGTCTCTTAATATTTCAGAGCCTCAGTTTGCTAATTAGGTTAACTAATTATGTTTGCTGATTTATAAATGGTAGTGATTATAGCAGTAATAACAGCCCTGCCTATTCATCTCATGGAGTGGTCGGATCAACTGCAGTAACATTCAGGAAGAATGTTTGTAAATCGTTAAGTATTATACAAATGTCATATATCAGAATTATTTAATGATAGAATACAAATTTTAGTCTCAAAGGCCAAATGTCTATGTTTTCCTTTTCTTTCTGACTCTTATGTATAAATTTTCTTCATTGACTTAAAATATTTGCCGAGTTCCTATTTGGAGGACAACATTGTGCTAGAAATAGGGCCGATAGTAGATATGACAGAAAATTGATGTCAGCTTTAAGATCAAATACATTCTAACAGAGATGAGAAAATGGCATTAATATTTCATTAGAAAATAAAGTTTCATGTGGGGTATACTAAAAGGAATGGTGTATGACAGTGAGTCTCAGGTGTGGTGGGACAGGAGATTCACTGATTTCTATTGAATTTGCTTCTATGGGATTAGACTCAGAAATCTGTGTTTTGTCATTGTTTCTCTTGTTTAGCAAGCTTTCTTGGAGACTTCTCAGATAGCCAACTGCATCGATTCCTTACTGGATATCAGAGTACAATGGAGAGAGTGCTCAATGAAGGCTGGAGGGGCTTCATCGCCCCATGGAACATTCTCCAAAATTGATCATATCCTAGGACACAAAACAAACCTCAACAGAATCAAAAGAATTGAAATTTTATCTTGCATGTTTTCAAATCACAAGGCACTAAAGGTGGAATTCAACTCCAACAAAAACCTTCAACCCCACAGAAAGGCAAGGAAATTAAACAACCTTATGCTGAATGACAGATAGGTGCAGGAAGAAATAAAAAAGGAAACAATTAATTTCCTTAAGCATAACAACTATGAAGACATAAACTACCAAAATCTGTGGGATACAGCAAAAGCAGTCCTGAGAGGAATATTTATCCCTTTAGAAGTCTATATTCGAAAAACAAAGAGTACATCAACAAACTCACAAGCCATCTAATGGAATTGGAAAAAGAAGAACAATCTAAGCCTAAACCCATCAGAAGAAAAGAAATATCCAAAATTAAATGAGAGAGTAATGAAATTGAAAACAATATAATCAGTTGGACAATTAATGAAACAATGAGTTGAAAAATAAATAAAATTGATAAACCTTTGGCAAGACTAACTAAAGTAAATAAAATCTAAATAAAATCTACAATAAAAAAGTAAAATCTCTGGTAACCTCAATCAGAAATGATACAGGGGAAATAACAACTGATGCCACAGAGATACAAGAGATTATCTCTGAATATTACCAGAAACTCTATGCCCTGACATTTGATAATGTGAAGATAATGGATCAATATTTGGAATCACACCCTCTCCCTAGACTTAGCCCAGATGGACTAGATCTCCTGAACAGGCCAATTACAAGCACTCAGATCAAAGAAACAACTAAAAATCTCCCAACAAAAAAATGCCCTGGTACAGATGGCTTCATACCAGAATTCTATCAAACCTTCAAAGAAGAGCTTATTCCTATACTGCAGAAATTATTCCAAAAGACTGAGGAGGAAGGAATCTTCCCCAACACCTTCTATGAAGAAAACATCACCCTGATACCAAAACCAGGAAAAGAGAACCAACTAAAAAAGAGAACTTCAGATCAATTTCACTAATGAATACAGATGCAAAAATTCTCAACAAAATCCTAGCCAATAGATTACAGCTTATCATCAAAAAATTCATACATATGATTAAGTAGGTTTCATCCCAGGAATGCAAAGCTGGTTGAATATATGCAAGTCTGTAAACGTTATTCACTATTATCAACAGAAGCAAAAACAAAGCCCATATGATCCTCTCAATAGATGGAGAAAAAGCATTTGATAAAATCCAGCATCCTTTTCTAATTAGCACACCAAAGAGTATAGGCATAGGTGGCACATTTCTTAAACTGATTGAAGCTATCCATGACAAACCCACAGGTAATATCTTACTGATGGAGCTAAACCAAAAGTTTTTCCACTGAGAACTGAAACCAGACAAGGTTGTCCTCTGTCACCATTACTATTCAACATAGTGTTGGAAGTTCCAGCTAATACAATTAGGCAAGACAAGGAAATAAAGGGCATCCAAAATGGGAGCAAAGGAAGTCAAACTCGCCCTCTATGCTAATGATATGATCTTATACTCTAATGACTCCTGGAAGTCATCAAAAAATACAGTAATGTCCCAGGATGTAAAATCTATGTCCACAAGTCAGTTGTCTTTGTATACACCAATAACAGCCAAGATGAAAAGATAATTAAGGACACAACTCCCTTCACCATAGTTTCAAAGAAAATGAAATACCTAGGAATAGACCTACCTAAAGAGGTGAAGGACCTCTATAAAGAAAATTATGAAACCCTAAGAAAGGAAATAGCAAAAGACTTTAACAAATAGAAGAACATACCATGCTCATGGCTGGGAAGATCAATATTGTTAAAATGTCTGTACTTCCCAAAGTAATCTACTGATCAATGCCGACTTCCTTTTTTAATCATTCTATTGAATTTGTATTTCTTTCATCATGTTTTTAAATTACAAAAGTTCTATCTTTTTCAATAGATGCTCTGTTGCAAGTGTTCTTTTATAAAATTGTACCCTATCTTTCTTTACCTGGGTATATGAGGATATCAATTATAGTTTTCTAATTTTTTTTCTGGTATTTTTCTGTTTCCTCTGAGCTACTTTAAAAAAAGCTTATTTTGATTTTTTTCATGTTGAAGACTTCAACAAGTGTCTGGTGATACTTAGCTGTCTTTTTATGGTTAAGAATGATACCCTAAACAGGTGATTGGAAGTCCCAAGTACTACTCAAGGAAGTGTTTGTATAAGTGGTGCATGAATTTCACTGTGGATTAATTTGTTGGGAATCAGGACTTTCTGTTGGGAGAGCCTCAAACATCTGTGATGATAAACCATTTAAGGAGGCCATTTGCTTTCTCCAGGAAACCAATATTATACCTGGAAAAAATAAACTTGGCTGACAGACTTTCTGAAGCCAGCAGAATGGGGAATCTCATATTTCAGTTTGTAGACTTTCATTTAATTCTTTTGTTTTCAGTATATTGCTCTTTTACAATACCTAGTAATCGCAAATTAGGAGCTGCTCCATGTCACTTCCTCATTTCTTCCTAAGGAGGAGAGATCGAGTTCTGGATTTGAAGAACGAAGTTGGAGATTTGGCATTCTAATTGTTTGTTAAAGAGCCATTCATTAACCCACTCTTCCTCATGTGCAGGGTTCATTAACCCTCCCCTCCTCTGTGCATCAGCTTCTGTGATACTGTGCAACACAAGTGTGTCATGTCTTTTTGGTTCCTTTTCTGCAGCATTTGGTATTCAGTTTTCTCAGGTCCGCTTATACATTTTTATACTCTTCATCTTTCAGATATTTGATTTGTCTCTTTTTCTTGCTTTCCCACTTATTGCCCTTGTAGGTTTGTACTTTTTGAATTCTTTTTTTTTTTTTGAGACAGAGCCTCAAGCTGTCACCCTGGATAGAGTGCCATGGCATCACAGCTCACAGCAACCTCCAGTTCCTGGGCTCAAGCGAGTCTCTTGCCTCCGCCTCCCAAGTAGCTGGGACTACAGGTGCCCGCCACAACGCCCGGCCATTTTTTGGTTGCAGCTGCCATTGTTGTTTGGCCGGCCCAGGCTGGA
>CAUYRH010110236.1:0-63520 GCA_963574655.1 Perodicticus potto
ACCCCAAAGACTCAACCACAAGACTCCTGGAAGTCATCAGAAAATACAGTAATGTCTCAGGATATAAAATCAATATCCACAAGTCAGTAGCCTTTGAATACACCAATAACAGTCAAGATGAGAGGCTAATTAAGGACACAATTCCCTTCACCATAGCTTCAAAGAAAATGGAATACCAAAAAAAAAAAAAAAAGAAAAAAAAAAAAGAAAATGAAATACCTAGGTATATACCTAACAAAGGAGGTGAAGGACCTCTATAAAGAAAATTATGAAATTGTAAGAAAGGAAACAGCAGAAGATATTAACAAATGGAAGAACATACCATGCTCATGGCTGGGAAGAATCAACATTGTTAAAATGTCTATACTTCCCAAAGCAATCTACTGATTCAATGCCATCTCTATTAAAATACAAACACCGTACTTTCAAGACTTGGAAAAATCATTCTACATTTTGTATGGAACCATAAAAAACCCGTATAGCTAAGGCAGTTCTTAGTAATAAAAACAAAGCTGGGGGCATCAGCATACCAGATTTTAGGCTATACTACAAAGCCATAGTGGTCAAGACATCATGGTACTGGCACAAAAACAGAGACATAGACATTTTGAATTGGATAGAAAACCAGGAAATGAAACTAACATCTTAAACCACCCGATCTTTGATAAAGCAAATATACCTTGGAAGAAAGACTCCCTATTCAATAAATGGTGCTGGGAGAACTGGATATCCACATGTAAAAGACTGAAACTGGACCCATACCTTTCTCCACTCACAAAAAATTGATTAAAGATGGATAAAGGACTTCAATTTAAGGCATGAAACAATAAAATCCTCAAAAAAAGCATAGAAAAAACACTGGAAGATATTGGCCTGGGGAAAGACTTCATGAAGAAGACTGCCATGGCAATTGCAGCAACAACAAAAATAAACAAATGGGACTTAATTAAACTGAAAAGCTTCTGTACAGCTAAGGAGACAACCAAAGCAAATAGACAACCTGCACAATGGGAAAAGACATTTGCATATTTTAAATCAGACAAAAGCTTGATAACTAGGATCTATAGAGAACTCAAATTAATTCACAAGAAAAACGCCAACAATCCCATATATCAATGGGCAAGAGACATGAATAGAACCTTCTCTAAAGCAGACAGGTGAATGGCTAACAAACATGAAAAAATGCTCATCATCCCTAATTATCAGACAAATGCAAATCAAAACCACCCTGAGATACCATCTAACCCAAGCAAGAATGGCCCACATCACAAAATCTCAAAACTGCAGATGTTGGCGTGGATGTGGAAAGAAGGGAACACTTACACTTTTGGTGGGACTGCAAACTAATACAATCTTTTCTGGAACAAAGTGTGGAGAACCCTTAAAGAACTCAAGCTAGACCTCCCATTTGATCCTGCAATCCCATTACTGGGCATCTACACAGAAGGAAAAAAATCCTTTTCCATTAGAACACTTGCACTAGACTGTTTATTGCAGCTCCATTTACAATAGCCAAAATGTAGAAACAGCCTAAATGCCCACCAACCCAGGAATGGATTAACAAGCTGTGGTATATGTACACTATGGAATACTATTCAGCCATTAAAAAAATGAACACTTTACAGCCTTTGTATTAACCCGGATGGAAGTGGAACACATTATTATCAGTAAAGCATCACAAGAATGGAGAAGCATGAATCCCATGTACTCAATTTTGATATGAGGACAATTAATGACATGGTAGGGGTAGGGGAAAGGAACAGAGAGAGGGAGGGAGGGAGGGGGTTGAGGTTTTGGTGTGTGCCACACATTTTGGGGCAAGATACGATTGTAAGATGGACTTTACCTAACAAATGCAATCAGTGTAACCTGGTTTCTTGTACCCTCAATGAATCCCCCACAATAAAAAAAAAAAAAAGAAGAAGAAAGTAGTCTTCCCATTGCCTTGGTCCTTTGCAGAGCTGATTAGCTGCAGTTCTCTCCATGCACCCCACATTCCTAATATCCCCAGATCCCACCAAGGTCTGGGACTCTTGGCAAAAGGTCCAAATTGCTGCTTCCAGCCCCAGAAGCTCTGAGACCTACACTATTGTATAAGTGGCTACTGAGCACTTGCAAAGTGTCTGATTCAAGTTGGGTTGGGCCACAGTCAATATACACCATATTTTGGAGTCTTAGTCCTAAAAAAAGTAAAATATTAATATCTTTGCATGAGTTACATGTTGAAAGTATACTATTTTGGCTATATTATGTTAAATAAAATATGCAGGTAAAAATCAACTTGACCTGTTTCTTTTTACCTTTTTAATGTAAGTAGACAGTGTAAACTTATACCTGTGCCTCACTCAGCCAGGGAGGCATTAGAGGGTCATCACCGTGTGCCTTGGGATTTTCCCCACATCACCACAGCCACACTAAGGTCTGGCCCTTGGCAGGACCCTGAGCCTCTGGTGCCAGCCCCTGGTGATGAGAGTGGTCTCTGCACTGCTCTGTTGCATAGAGCACATTGGCTGCTTGGACCCCAGGTTGCCAGATTTACCAAGTAAATCAAGAACACTTATTTAAATTTAAATCTAAGTTGGAAAATATTATTTTATCAGTGTGTTCAATGCCAGTGTTTGTTGTTTATCTAAAACTCAACTTTGGCTGGGTCTTGTGTATTTTATTGGTCAAACCTGAGGTGGGCACATTTCCTTCATGTTCTCCTCATCCCTCAGGCCACAGCAATGGTTTAGTCCTTGGAAAAGGACCTGGACCTCTGGTGCCAGCAACAAAAGCCCTTGTGGGGATGTCACTGAATTGCTTTGGAGATTCTCAGTGTTCTGGCTGCCTAGAACCCAGCTCCACAGGTCCCTGGGGCCATATCAGCACCTTAGAAGCTATTAGAGAACGCTTTTTGCACTGTTTTGTTTACTGTGTGCTGGTAGTCTCATTGGACCCTGCTTTACCAGGTCAACACTGGATCCTCAAACCTTAGGTGTCAGCACATTGGCTTGCCTGGCCTTCAATTTGCCCACATCCTCCACATCCCCAGGGCCACATCAATGCCTCAGCCCCTTGGCAAGGAAGCTGGGTTGCTGGGACCAGCTTCAGCAGCTGTTCAAGGCCGGTCTCTGCATTGGCTGTGTCATTCCTTTCCAGTACATTAGCTGTCTGCCCCCACACCTCAACGTCACACTCGAACTTTGGATTCTTGACAGGTCCCAGCCTCAGAAGCCATGAGAAGGCAGCCTTCTTGCTGCTTCCTTCCCCACGGCTGTCCCAGCGACTCTCCCAGTAGCTGTGTTCTTGTGGCTTCTCTGGCCTCTGCAGCTGGAGACCAAAGTTTCTGGCACCTGCCGGTAAGATCAGGGGGTCTCTGGACTCTGAAAGGAGCATGGTGAGGAAGATTCCCAGTACGAGGAAGTGTCCTCTCCAGTCCCTCCAAATTCTGTGCACTGGCTCTGTGCCAGTCTTCCAGTCTTTCCTGGCCTCACCTGAAGCTTCAGACTATAATGGGAAAATCTGGGATTTTGGCATCAGGCCAGTCAGATTTCCAGCTTTGTCACTAACAGTGGGTAAAAATGATATGGTATTTCTGGCCTTGTTTTTTTCAGGTGCAAAATAGGGTGGTGATACTTGTTAAACACTACCCATGCCCCTATTCCCCTAGTGGGTCATAAGTCAGTTTCAGGATCATGGCACCTTCTAGGTACAGGTACCTCTCCCTGGTCCTGAGCTTTTTGTCCATGGAGGCTGAGTTAAGATCTATCAAGGAAGAAGCCCAATCATCTACCTTCCCACCCCCGACCTATCATCTCGAAAGGCCACAGTATGGCTTCTTTAGGGACTGTGGAATTTTCCAGAATTCACTTCCTTGGTTTTTGCCTTCCATTCTTGGAAGTTGGATCATAGAATTTTTTTGAAGGTCCAAGAATTCAAAACTCTTTCTCACTTTTCAGCCTCCTCTCATTGGGTCTTGGTTTACGCAGATGTCTTAGAACTTTCTGGAAGCTCCTATTCTCCCCACCTAAAGGAGGCTACTATGTTCCTTTCTTAAACTGTATTGGAGATGATCATCTCCCCAACACCTGCTGCCCTGAGGCAAGACACAACGTTCAACTTCTTAGGAGGCCCGAGTCATAGGGGTCTGGGGGATGACCAAGACAGGCTGGCAGTATTTAGGGGGAGCCTGGAGGACTTTGCTCTTCCTGATAGACAGCTAGACTTGTTTCCTTACCCTTCCCTTCATTCTGTCCCCTTCACCCGGATCCCATGTCCCCTTCCCCAGGATCCCATGTCCCCTGTCTCCCTGGGTCCCCTAGGTGTGTGGCCCCTGCAGAGCCCTCCTTTTCCCTGGGTGGGAATGGTGGGCTAGGGGAAGGCCTGTGGAGGAGCTGTTACCCAGGGGCTCCTACTTGCCTTTGGCTGAATCCTTTTCTTCTGTCGGTGGATGATAGATCCCAGCAGGCTCTCTGACAGGCCTCTTCAGACCCAGTGGACACCTGTGGGCTTGGTGGTTAGTGCCGGGTCCCCCTTGCCAAACTTGAGGGCTGGTCGGTCTCCTAAGTCTTTCGTGGCCTGCTTCTTTGTTTTCGTGTTTCTCCCTTGGGTATTGTTTTTCTGAGACTGAATCTCACTATGTCACTCTTGGTAGAGTGCCATGGCATCACAGCTAACAGCAACCTCAAACTGTTGGGCTCAAGTGATTCTCTTGCCTCAGCCTTCCAAGTAGCTGGAACTACAGGTACCCACCATAACGCCAGGCTACTTTTTTTGTTGTAGTTGTCATTGTTGTTTGGTAGGCCCTTGGGTGTTGTTTTTGTTGCTTTGTGTTTTTTAATCTCACTTCTAGTTTCACCTCAGAATATGTGATTTCTTGGTGACAAATAAGAGCCAGCATATGGGAGGGTGGGTACTGGCTGGAGCACCAGTGGGAGCCTCACACCTGGGTCGCGGCTCCACCTAGGAAGTCCTGTGCAACTCTGGCCACCCTGCTCACACAGTTAGCTTGACTTTTCTCCCCTGTAAATGAAAGACGGTGGCCCTTTGAATTTTTTCAAGGATGAGAATGGTTATTTGAGCTCTCCAGAAAAGTGTGAGTGTCATTTTGCATACTGTTTGATACCCACTTATTTCCTTCTTGTTTTGTTAATAGGAACAGGGGAAGCCTCCAATTCTGTGGTCATGTGTTGAGGAGAGGAAGGCCATCCACACATTTCAAGACATCTTTTGATTTATGAAAATTAATGACCTGTTTTTTTTTAAATACATCTTTTCAAACTTCTTCTAGAATACTTTTTGGAGTAGAAATCAGAGTGAAGCCTTTCCCTGATCTTCTTGTGCCCAGAACTGAGCCTCACCTAACCCAATCCCTTAGCTTCCTTTTGCTGCCCGAGTCTCCTTGTTTCAAATCTCATCTGTAACCTAAAGATTTTTCCATTTACTTTCAGCATCAAAACCAACAATTTGAAGCCTTGGCTGCAAACTTAGCAGACCTTGGAAGTTTTGTTTTGGTTGAAGGAGTCTGACTAGTCACCCAGACTCTTCCAAAGCACTTAAGAATGGTGTGTGTTTGTTGGCACTGGGGGTTGAAGTTGTAAGCTCAAAGATCAGGTCAGGCTCACCTTTCAGTCAGGATCGTTAGGCCTGCAGTGGAGGAAACCTGGATACGGGCAAGGCCAGCCCCTGTGCACCGCATGCAGCCCTGAACTCCATCCAAGGGAGCTAATGGCGGTCTGAGTCTGCAGTCTTCCTTTCCAAGCTGAGCCTTGTCTTTCATGAGGTGACTTGGTACCCGTGGTCTAGTGGGAAAACCTTCCTATGAGTATTTTCTGTTAATAAAGGGGGAATCTTATCCCTCCAAGGAACAAACTCCCATACCAGAAGGCCCGGTGCTGTGGAAGATTTGGGGCTGTGGACGTAGAGCCGGATGGCTGTTGTGCCCGTCTTGGGAAACAGCGTAGTTGGATGGAAGGTGATAGTGTGCACCAAGATGACAGTGCGAGCTCGTGGCTGAGTACAATAGTACTGTGGCCAGTCTGAGCTCTACAGCAGGGAGGTCTGGAGCTTTCTGGGTCCTTCGGAGATCTTGTGTTGGTAAAAACTAGAACAATCATCTGGGCCACAGAGGATATGGCTGTCCCTTGTCTCTCCATCCCTCTATGTCTTCTCCAAGTCAAGAGGAGCCAGGCCAGTTTGGTAGGATGACAGTGGATGTCACAGAGACTTCTGCTGGGTATGGTTATAATACAGCAGCTCTGGTCACTCCTTGGTCTCTAGAGCTCTGGGTTTTCCCAGAAGGTGTTTTGAGGACAGAGTGGAGGTCTGTTCACCCACCATGAGTCCCACAGGCCTGGCCCTGGGGCCATTGAGCACTGGGCTGGTTGGAGTATCGGTGTAAGAATTTCCCCTTAAGTAGCCGTCTTCTCTGGGAGGATTCTAAAATTAAATGTGTTCATCATTTGTAATGAGATTAATACCACTTGGCAGAGATAGGGAACAGGGGATCCCAACACCAGATAAGGAAGTCTGCACAAGGCAGCCCTTCTAGCTCTGAGATTCTATGGGCTTAATCCTTTTATTATTGTTAATACATGTAATTTAAAATATCAATGATGCATATCAATAATGAGAATTTATTTTGTTTTTTCTAAGTGTGTGGGTCACACATATGTTATGTTTCATGGTTTATGAACCAGAGTTGTAACCCTGACAAAAATCCTCTGAGCCATTTTATAGCTGAGAAAGTGGCCACGAACTCTAAGTTCCCAACTCCTGTCCCCAAGCTGACCTATGACAAGGCAGTTTGTGCTAGAGGGTTTGCCTGGGCCCTGGTATGGGACCTTTTTGGATCCTTCCCTGACAAGGTAACAGTGTGATCCTGAGCCAGGAGTCATTTCCTGCTCCTGCCTTGACCCTCTCCCACCCCCACCAACCCATAAACACGTGGTGATGGCACCTTGGGCCAGGGGTCATCCCTTGCCCACTTCTTCCTCAGTGTGGGCTCACAGGGCCACAGGGGCTCTTGACTGGTAGTGAATAGACCCCATTAGATATTTAAAAAACAGGAATCTGGGAATCCCGCTATTTTTTAGTTTTTTGAGGTAAATTGTAATGGCCTTAAGGGTACGGATAATGATCGTATATTCAAGATATTATTTTTCAGCAATCTGGAGTCCAATGCTAGGTGCTTAACAGGTTGTATGTAGATGGGTGCTAAGATCTCTCTTTTTCTAACAGGTGCAGCCTTATAAGTTCATCGCTCATGCGGCAGGCCTTTAACATGACACCCAGAAAATTCCCTGCATTTCTAATCTCTTTTGCTCCTTGTAGGTAATTGCACAGAAAATCCATGCTGCAAAGCCCTTGAAGAGAATTACCAGGAATTATAAATCTCCTTTTCACCTTGAGGCTTTATCTCTAACAGAGAAGCAGGGACACTTTCAGGATAGGGGTTGGTGGGTACAGCTGTGCAACAGAACCACATGCTTTGCATATTTCGCTCATAAAAAAATGCTGAAGCCAGGCATGGTAGTGCGTAGGTGAAGTTTCAGCTGCTCAGGTGGCTGAGGAATGAGGATTTCTTGAGGCTCAGGGTTTGAGTCTGCCTTGTGCAATATTGCAACAACCCATTCTCTAAACAATTTTTAAAAAAATCAACCTGGGAGCCTACCTAAGCTGGGCTCGATGGATGCCCCACCCTAAGGCTGATGTGGGCCTTAGACCTCTAACACAGCCTCTGGTGCAGGGGTTTGGGTCCAGAGGTGGGAAATGTTTAGCTTAAGGCTGTAAAGTGGTTCAAGATGAGCTGGGATATTGGCTGCCCAGGGTTCTTTATGCAGCCTGCTGGCTGAGTAATACCAATTCTTTTCTGTAATGACTGAAAGATTTGCACGTGGCAGGGTACCCACCGACCTGCTTTGCAACAGTGCGAGTGGAAATTCAAGCCCCAGTCCCACCATTGGCCAGCCATGCGACCTTGGACAAAAGACTTAACTGCTCCTTGCTTCAGTTTTGTCATCCATGAAATGAGAACTAGAAGAGAATTAAGTGAGATGATGCTTAAACGCAACCTGGCACTGATCCTGATTAAGGTGGGCATGCAATAAATCAATGGTGCTATTATTCCTAATTTTAAGTCTTTAATGTGATACTGGTTATCCATAGCTCAACTTTGTTAGTCTATACGTCTTTACTTTGTGACAGGACAGACTTCTCTTTCCCCACTGTGCATCCGCAGTCTTTCCCATCTCAGCAAAGAGGACCACTGCCAATGACTAGATTGTGTCTCCTCCAAATTTACATGTTGAATC
The DNA here is from genome assembly GCA_963574655.1 of Perodicticus potto. Lineage (NCBI taxonomy): Eukaryota > Metazoa > Chordata > Mammalia > Primates > Lorisidae > Perodicticus > Perodicticus potto. The sequence goes on from CAUYRH010110236.1 coordinate 8,295, forward strand.
TCTAACTTCCAATATGATGGTCTTTGGGGATAGAGTCTTACGAGGTAATCAAAGTTAAATGAAAGTATAAAGGTGAGATCCTAATCTGATGGGACTGGTGTCCTCAAAAGAAGAAGAGCGATTAGAGGTCTTTGTGTCTCTACATGGGAAAAAGGCAGTCATCTACAGGCCAGGAGCAGAGCTCTCACCAGCAATCAACCCTGCTGGTCCTTGATCTGGGACTTCCCAGTCTTCAGAACTGTGAGAAAATAAGTCACGGTTGTGTAAGCCACCCAGGTGCGGTAGTATTTTGTTATGGCAGTCCCACATGACTAACAACTGCCTTGTAATGAGCTGGGCAGGCCAGAGACCTGGGTGTCGCTCTGTACTACTAGTTCCCTCCTGTCCCACATCATCCAGTGCCATAAGAGATTAAATTCATCCCCAAGACATTTCTCAAACCTTCTCACTTCTGTTGGTTCAATTCAACACTTTTTTATTGTAGATTTTTTTCAAACATCTGTAAGAGTACAGAGAAAAAAAGTATGTGTTTGTAAGAAAAACAATGCACCAAGGTATCAGTCACCAGTTCAACAATTAACCACACTGCATCTATTACCTTACCCACTTCTCCACCGCAGGTTATTGTGAAACAAACTCAAGAAATAATACAATTTTACCTATAAATATTTCAGTATATTTCTGTAAAGCTCCTTTTAAAAATCATAATCATTTTGCCATGATCACTCCTACTATTTGTAATAATTCCTTTAAATCAGGAAATATAAAGTTAATATTTAAGCATTTAAATATTTTCAGGATTGACTTGAGAAAAGTTGTTTGTTTTTTGGGTGGGACAGAGCTTTACCCTGGAGTACAGTGGAGTGATCATAGCCCACTGTGTCCTTGAATTTCTAAGCTCAAGTGATTCCCCTGTCTCAGTTTCCTGAGTAGCTAGGACTTCAGTTGTACATCACCATGTCTGGCTATTCTTTTTGGCCCATACTGGTCTTGAACTCCTGGGTTCAAGTGATCCTCCCATGTCAGCCTTGCAAAGTGCTGGATTACATGTATGAGCCATAGAGCTTGACCAAAAAATATTTTTATAGTTTTTTTGAATCAGGATTCAAATACGATTCATATGTTATGTTTGGCTGACATGTCTCTTAAATATTTTTAAATTTTATACATTCCTCTACATCTTTTAATCTCCATACAAGTTCTTTTTTTTTTTTTTTTTTTTTTAAGACAGAGTCTCAGTATGTTGCTCTTGGTAGGGTACTGTGGCATCACAGCTCACAGCAACCTCAAACTTTTGGGCTTAATTGATTCTCTTGCCTCAGCCTCTCAAGTAACTGCAGGTATGCAACAACAGGCACCCGCCACAATGCCTGGCTTTTTTGGGGTTGCAGTTGTCATTGCTGTTTAGCACGCCAGGACCAGGCTCGAACCCACCAGCCTTAGTGTATGTGGCTGGCACCCTACTCACTGAGCTATGGATGCGGAGCCTTCATCCAAGTTCTTAATAAATCATTTTGATCATTTGCTCTGAAGATCTTCACACAGTCTGAATTTCACTGATTACCTCCTTGTGAGATAGTTTAACAAGTTCCCATGTCCCAGGCATTTTCTGTAAACGGCTGTGTGTGTGGACATGTACGTGCATGCATGTGGAGACAGGGAGAGTGTCTCTTATGCCCGCACTGTGTTTGTGCCCTTCTTTGCAGGGATGATAGGAATTAGGTGTATCTGTGTATCTTTTGGTATCTAGGAAGATTTATATTTTCATTCTCACTGCTGTCCTGAGGTAATGGCTACACCTTAGGTTTCACATAGACATGTAAAAATGCTTTAATTCCTACCTCTTGCCCCTTATCTAGTTGGAGTCTATGGGTTTGTTAATGTATTGGTGAAATTCCTCTTTCCCATCTCTTCATCTCTGTGTATTTCCGTCCCCTTGGTCTCAACAATAATTTTTCTTCTTGGAACATTGCAGTTGTCTCTGAACAGGCCTCCTGGTATCTGCTGTTCACCTAGCAGCCAGACTGACCTTTTTCAAATAGCCATATTCTGAACTGTCCTGGGCTTTCTCCTCCAACTTGACATTCAGGCAAATGCCCTCAGAGGGCTTTTGAAGCCCTGTGTGGCCTGTTCCCTGCTCACTCCACCATCACATCCTGAGTGGTTCTGTTCTCCATTGTCCTGGCTCGTCTCTCTGCCCCCTCAATGTGTCCACCTCGGGCCAATGACGCTCCCTGTTCATTCCGTCTGGACCACTCCACCCAGTATTTGCTTGGCTGGTGTCTTCCTCCAGATCTCAGCTTGCGTATCTCTTCTTCAGGGAAGCCCCGCTGGACTCTCTTCCATTAGCATATACCCACTTACCTCCCACAGCAGCTTGTTTTCCTACACGGCCCCTGTTTCTGTTTGGAACAGTGACTTCCACTGGTGTGGGAATTTATTTCTATCTGCCTTTGCCAGACTGCGAATTCCACAAGGACAGTAGTGAATCTTACTCACACTGTGTTCTTAGCATCTAACGCAGGGTTCAAATTCGATTCATATGTAGTGATTGGTTGACATGTCTCTTAATTCTCACACAGGAGGTGCTCAATACAAATTTGATAACCCATTAATACAAACAATGAGACTGGAGCTGGGAGGAGCAGCTAATTTACAAAAGAGAGAGTGAGAGGTAGAAAGGTTGCATTCCAGCACTTTGAAGCCTTTGGAGAAGAAGTTCCAAAGCCCCTTGGTCCCTCCTGGTGGGGGCAGGGAGGACCTGGTTGGAGCAGGCGCAGTGAGAGGCCGTGCGGAGAGGGCCTTGGTCTGGGCATCCCTGAAAGTCCACACCGAGATGAGGTTTGAGTGCAAATAGCTTATCTGGAGGTGAAGGAAGCCCAGGAGGAGAATGGGGAGGGAAGACAGGACTGAGAGGGAGCATGGTCATGTCAGCTGCCCCGGGAGCTCTGGGGGCTGCATGTCAGCACCACCCCGCTTGGGGTGGGGAAGCTGGGGTGCTTATCCACTTTTCCCCAGCCATCGGCTGCTGGAGGCTCCTTCCTGGTGACATATATCCCCAGCCCCTACTGGCAGGTGGTATAGCGACTCAGGCAGGCAGTGAAAGCCTTGGGCAGAGGATGCACTGATGGGGTAAAGTCAGGGAAAGTGGGCGGCAATGACAGCACCTGGAGCTCCTGGAGACAACTGTCACCCAATGAAACTGGCACTGAGTGATGCAAGAACCAGCCAGACACTGTCCGTCCCCCTACCACAGACAGACATCCTGACAGAGGCCAGACAGGTGGCCTCAGAAAGGTTTAATTCCCTGCAAGCAGCAAAGACGGCCTGGTATCCTGCCAACGAGCCTCGTGCATGTGCAGCTGATGGCGTCAGGGAAGTGCACATGTCACATCAGCCTGATCTGGACAACGCCACGTGGATTAAGGTAGCTGGTAACATTAACACAGCACCCTTCATGTGTCAGGGACTTCCGATCATCTCTTCCCACCTTACAACTGCTCATGGCATGGGTGGGGAGAAATCGTTCCCCTCACGTTGCAGAGTAGGTAACTGAGTCCAGCAGGGCGAAGTGACCTTCCTGAGGAGCTGTGGAGGCCTGGGCTCGGCTCTGTACCCCAGCTTGTTCCTTAGAGATGAGCATTTGTGTGAGTGAAGCTCTTTTGCCAGAAGTTATGGGCACAGGGAGGAGACTTCAGATCAGAGTGAGAATTCTGTGGAAGCTTTTCCAGTGGCCAGGCAGCTGACATTCTTAGGAGCAGCCACAAGATGGCAGAGAGACCGCACATTGCTCCTCTGGTTTCCTTGGGGGCTGGGGGAAACTGTCAAGGGATGAGAGCCTGCTTGACTTTTCTGAAGACCCCTGGTGACTCCTAGAGGGTTAGCTGGGAGAGAAGGAGAAAAGGGGAGATGTGGGGGGAACGAGCAGATAGAACTTCTGTAAATTACTGTGTGACTGTGGGCAAGTTACTTGCCCTTTCTGGGCATTAGGTTCCTCCCTTGTAAAACAAGGGTTTGGGCTTAAAGCAGACTATTACACTTGTTTCCAGTTCTGGCACTGAAGGAAGTGTGGCCACTGAGGCACCTCTGGCTGCAAGTATGGAGGCTGGGAGAGGGTCAGAGGTGGTCAGAGGAAGATCAGGACAACAGCAGCCTGGCTAATGATTTCAGAACAAGGTGAGGAAGGGACAGGAACAGGAGAGAGAAGGCTGGGAAGACACAGAACAGAATGTAGGAAGAAAGGGACCCCGCTTGAGGCAGGGGTTGTGTGTATTCATCTCTCTGTGCAAATTCCCTCTCCAAGCTTCACGGGAAGCACCTCTGTTTTGGGTGTCCACTCACCCTGCACACAGCACATCAGCCTGTTTTATCTCTCTCACAGCTGCTGTCCCTTTCTTAAACTACTTACTGATTTATGTGCTTATTTCTGTCTCTTCTCTCGAATGTAAGCTCCTGAGGGGAAAGGATTTTGTCTTCTTGTTCATTTCGGATCCTTAGCAATTAGAATTCCTAGGATAGAGTATATGCTCGCTGAGTAGCTGTTGAATGAATGAAAGTATAAATGCATGGTGACGTAGGCAAAACCCTGAACTGGGAGTCAGAGATCGGGGTCTGTCCATCTCTGCCATAAACATGTCGTGCGATACTGGGGAAACCTCTCATCCTCTCTGGATCTGTTTCCTGGTCCTCACAATGAGGTGTATGAGTTTCATGATCAAGTGTCTTAGAGATTAGAGGCAGAAGTTCCTTCCCTTCTAATTCTCAAGTTGGAGTTTTCATCAGTCCAGTCAATCACCTGTCATGATTTCATGTCCTCTCAAAGGTCAGCAGCAAGCTGAGCTAGACCTTGGCAGGGAAGTATTTACTCGTTCCACAGACATTTCTGGGTGCCTGCTTTGTGTGAGTTTCTACTCTAGGTGGTGGAAGTTCAGAGGAGACCAAATCAGATGTACACACTAGGCAGTGACACTCTAGTGGGCAAAGATAAGAAGTGAGCCGCTGCTGCTCCTGCTGCTGCCACTCCTCCCTATGCTCTTACTCCTCCTCCTCCTGCTGCTCCTCCTCCTCCTGCTCCTCCTTCTCCTCCTCCTCCTCCTGCTGCTCCTCCTTCTCCTCCTCCTGTTGCTCCTCCTCCTCCTGTTGCTCCTCCTCCTCTTTCTGCTCCTCCTGCTCCTCCTCCTCCTCCTTCTCCTCCTCTTCCTGCTCCTCCTGCTGCTGCTCCTCCTCCTCCTCCCGATGCTCTTCCTCCTCCTCCTGCTGCTCCTCCTGCTGCTGTTCCTTCTCCAGCTTCTGCTGCTCCTCCTGCTCCTCCTCCTCCTCCTTCTCCTCTTCCTGCTCCTCCTGCTGCTGCTCCTCCTCCTCCTCCCAATGCTCTTCCTCCTCCTCCTGCTGCTCCTCCTCCTGCTTCTGCTGCTGCTGCTGCTCCTCCTGCTGCTCCCCCTGCTGCTCCTGCTGCTCCTCTTGCTGTTGCTCCTCCTCATGCTGCTGCTCCTCTTCCTCCTGCTGATGCTCCTTCTCCCTTTCCTCCTCCTCTCTTCCTCTTCCCTTCTCTTCCTTCTCTTTCCCTCTCACCCCCTTTTCCCTCCCCCTTCTCACATTCTCTGCAGTTCCCTTTTCTCCCTAAATAAATAAATAGAATTACAAAGTTAAAAAAAATTAAAAGAACAGAGGTAAGAAATGAGGGTCTTCTGCTTTCATTCTTGAACATGGGAAAGGACCACAGAAGGCTCAGAGTCAAGAGAAAACCCCCTAGTATTAGGAAGAGGGCACTGTAGGATGAGGATTTCCAGGGATGCCAGTGGACCTGTCTCCAGGAAACAGTGGGTGGTTGAAGCCCTGTCATGAACTCATGAACCCACAGCTGCTGAGCAGCCGACCTGGAAGCCTGGGGCCCTTCCCTTCAGGGTCTTGCTTTCTGTTGCAGGGTTAATCTGAGCAGATGAACAGACAGTCGTGGTGTGAGGCCCGTGCAGGATTTACCCTTCCAAATTTAGAAGCTGAATTTAATTGCCACATACAGTCTAAAGAGGTGGTTCTAATGGTAGAATTCCAGCCCCACTGAAAGGTTAGGTTTGGGGAGAAGGATAAAGTTTTCCCCCCAATAGTTGGGACCACAGTGACCCTAACTTCCCCTCCCCTTGGCTTGAGCACACAGGTCTCAAAGCTTCTCCAGAAACTCCCTACTGAATGTGCAGCCAGAGGCTGCTGCACCCACATCACGGAGGAGCTTCTCAGGCCCTCCCAGACCTACTGAACCAGACTTGAAGTTGACTTTAAGGTAACTTGTGGGCAGACTCCCATCTGACAGCGCTGAGCCGAGATGCCCCTTGTTCCCGAGAATGCTGCCTGCTCCTGTGAGCAGTTTGCTCTCCATGGCAACCCTGGCAGGACCACGGCCCATCTCTGCAGGGCCAGTCTCGCTGCTCATTAGGAGGCAGGAGAAGGAAGGGCACCGGGCACTTGGCTAAATCAGAAGGCTGCAACTTGTTAGCGTAATGAGCCCGAGCAGCTCCCTGAGGGAGCAGCCTGTGAGCAGGGTGGCCTGGCTAATGGCCGGCCCTCCTTAGACTGGGAATTCCCTTCTCATCAGTCTGGCATGTATTTGCGAAGGAAATCAGGCTGTGAAACGGCATTTGCAATGTTCCACTAAACATATGTGTATATTTATATATATGGGAGCAGAGGAAAATAGAGAAATCTGTCTACCTATCCACATACAATATGGGTGCAAGATCCGCTCCCTGGACCTTTCTGCACTGCCACCTCCTCCGCCCACCCAGAGGCTGGCCTGTGGGGGCTGCATCGCCCCGTGCCTGCCCTCTGGCTTCCTGACAGTCCTGCTGTGGGGGAAGGAGGAGAAGGGGTGCAACTGTGTCCTCCCTGCCAAGCTGCTTCACCTCCCTGCTGAGGTCTGAGGTCACTGTTCTCCCAAGGTGGCGCCCCCCACCCACCCAAGACCACTGCCTTCCAGGCTTGTTAGCTGCCTCTCCTTCCCTCCTCACTTCCAGCCCCAGGGATTGCACCTCCCTGGCTGGTATCCTTAAACTCTGTCCACAGCTTCATGAACGCTCCTTTCTTTAAATAATCCTCAGCTTTCTCCCTGAAATGAGCCCTCTGTCCCCTGCTGGATGTGACATACCTAGAAAAAGACTGGAAGGCCACACGGGTGAGAGCTGTGGCATGCTTCCCTCTCCCTTACGATTTCTCTCACTTATGGGCCGTAGGTTCCCAAGTTTCCAGCCACACCATTTCCTTCACTTCATCCCCCCTGAGGCCTTGGGAAACTGTGGAAGCCGATTTCATGTCTAAGCATTTGTTTGTCTCTTTTGTTTTCCACGAGCAGGAGGGTCCATGGCCTGGCTGGTCTGAAGGCGGGGGGGGGGGGGGCACCCAGAGGTCCCACTGTGGCTTGGGGACCTTGATGGCAGGCACTGAAATTATAGCCCTCTGTGCCTCAATCCCCTGGAAGTGAGATCCTCCACAAGGCCTTAGCAGGGGACTGGGGGGTGGCCCCCTTCACTCCATGGCCAGTCTCCTTCCCGCCACCTTCTCACCCGGGCCATCCACATCCCCTCCTGTGTTCCACAAACACACCAAGCATGCTTCCAGTCACCCCTCTCTCCTTGCTTTTCCCTCCTTCTAGAATGTTCTTCTCTCAGACATCTCACCACTCACCACCTCAGGTCTCTGGTCAAGTACTCCCTTTACCAGAGAGGCCTTTCCTGGTCATCCTGGACACTATGGCACAGCCCAGCCACTCTCTCTCTCCTCACCCAGCCTTCTTTTCCTTACAGAACCCTGTCTCAATGGGTGTTTTAACTGTTCATGGGGTGTTAGCTATTTCCTTACCTCCCCGAGAGCACCAGAGGGAAGGATGAGGCTGTGCTATTCACTACTATTCACCCAAAACTAAAAGCTGTGCCTAATGCAGAGAAGGCACTCAGAGAAGTTTAGTTTAGTAAGTAAATGAATGGGTGAATTTGGTAACCTCGGGAAGTCTGAATTGCAAAGGGAGGGTGACTCCAAACACCAGCCAGCATTCAAAGAGGGATCTGGTCCCATCCACGATCAGCAGGGACCCAAATACCTGCCCTTCAGGGAATAATTCTAAGGTCTCTGTTGGCCTCTGACCGCCATAGCTCCCCAGTAGCATTGACCTTCATTTACTTACAGTGGGACCTTTGTTGATAACACACCATTTATTGTCTTTCTTCCCCTGTTTTGCTTCTCCATTTCCTACCAATATTTTGGGGGATCACTTCCCAATTAAACCATTTACATTCCAGTTCATCCGTCATTGAAGACTCAAATCCATGGTCAGCTTTTGTTTGAAGCTCTCCCTGACTCCCTCGAGCTGGCTGCTCATGCCTCACTCTGCTCAAAGCTTTTCCCTCTGTATCCACCTTCTTGGTGAGTTGGAGAGGACCCATTCTGGGGTCAATCAGTCCCAGAGGTGAGACATCATCCACAGCCAGGGCCCTTTGCCTGTTTCCCATGGTGTGTGCTGTCCAATAGGGGAGTCTGGGTGCTTCAGTTCAGTAGGGGAGTCTGGGTACTTCCGTCCAGTAGGGGAGTCTGGGTGCTTCCGTCCAGTAGGGGATTCTGGGTGCTTCCGTCCAGTAGGGGAGTCTGGGTGCTTCCGTCCAGTAGGGGAGTCTGGGTGCTTCTGTCCAGTAGGGGAGTCTGGGTGCTTCTTTGCTCTTTCTATCTCACTGCCTTTCTCAACTTCCCATCAAGCCTCCTCTGCTTTGGCAAGGAATTCAGTCAGTTCCAGGTTTTTCTCCCTCTCCTTCAACCCCAGACAACGCCGGGTTCAGTTTATCTTCATCCACACCTGCACTTCTTTATCAATACCATCTAAGCCGACCAAGTGCCCTTTGATAATTGACTCTGGAAAACACTTCTGTGGGTCCCTAACACCCACAACAAGTGTGTCTGTCCTGACTCACCTCCCCACAGGGGCTCCCCTCACCAGCCCCACTGCCCTCCTTGGGTGCCCCCCTTCAGACCCGCCCAGCCCCCAACCCCTGCTCTCTGTCTTTCTTCCCCAAGGAGGGCCAGGGGCAGCATCTTCAGAGACAGATGAGCACAGCCCTGACCTTTTGTCTCATTCACATTGAAGATCTTTTGCTTTCCTCCTCTTAAAATTCTCTGAAGGGAAAACTGAGGGAGGTAAGAAGAAGAGGACAATCTGGTTCGAATTACATATTGATCTGGGAGCAAATGCATCCCGCCCGGCAGCCTGCTGTCTGGGAGGCTGCTCTCTGCTCATTCCCAGAGCCTGCCTATCGACCTGCTGCATCCAGACCCTGTTGGGCCCTGCCCAGATGGAGGAGCAGCTCCCCACTCCCTTCCCAGGAATTCTGTTTTTCAGGAAGCCAAAGCTTGTCTAGCCTCCTCTGTCTGTCTCACAGAGACTTAGAGTCTAGACTTGACCTTGACTCCGAAGTTGCCACCCCTCTCTCTCTCATCAGGAGCAGAGGCACCTGCTGCCTGCTTTGATTCCAAGTGCAAAGGGAGCTCTGCTGTACCCTATAAATTCTTCCAGAGCCTAAATGGTTCCTAAATGCCTTGTTACTCCACTGGTCCCCAGTACTGAGAACAAAAACCTCTTGCACGTAACAGGTGCGTTTGTTATCTGACTTGTTAAACCAGGGGTGGTCTACTTTGAGGGTGGTTGGAGCGTTCATTACCTCTTAAAATGCAGACGCAGATGAATTGCCCTCGTGCCCTTGGTGTATTTGCATGTAGCCAGAGTAGCAGCTTGTCAGTGAGCAGGCATGGCAGGGAGTGAGGCACAGACACGTAAGTTTGGGGTGGGAGGGTAGGTGGCAGAAGTGGAAGCAAGGTGTGGCCCCAGGGGGGTAGTATTTGTTCTGACAGCATTGGTGAGGGAGGCAACCAGGAGGTGGTGAAGACTGGCAGGGATGGGAAGCCCAGGACGCTCCTCTTCCACGTCATTACATTTTCTGGGGTGGGCACTCTGCCCTCTGCCAACATTTCCACACCACCATTACCAGCACCATCCTTACCGCTACATTCTGTGCGAAACACCTGGTTATCCTCAGACACATCAGTCTGAAGTCTCTACCTGCCGAGCTCCCAGCACAGTTCTGGGAGGTCACTTTCCCTTGCCCATTCCTCCCAGAGTGCAGGCTTCTAGAAAGAAGGGTCTAGTCCTCACTCTGCCCTTAGCAGTGTCTCCTTGACCACCGTGGTTGTGCCTCGGCTTGCAGGCTCTGATGGCTCTTGGGATGGGAAGGCTGAGCCCTCCAGCCCTGCCTTCTCCCAGCCCCCTCTCAATTATGTCCCCACCTCAGACTCACCCTGATGACCAGTGGTCTCCTCTTTCTTTTTCTCTCTGACCCCAGGTTCCTGAGAAGCCAGCAGCATCCTAAGCTCATCCATCAGCCTCAGCCTGAGGCGGGAGCTCTTCTCTGGAGCTCTGAGAAGAAGTCCACCCTGGCTTACAGCCTGTTGCAGCACTCACCTGCCTGTGACCCATCTGGGACCAAGCCATTTTCCCCTGGGCCTCACTTTCCTCTTTTAGACAGGTCTGTTCTATGTATTCAACACTGTTGGAGCCCTTACCATGTGCCGGGCACTGTTACAAGCAAATATCCCCTCTGGGAATCCTCATGATAAACTAAGAGGTGGTGCTGTCATCCCCATTGTGCAGATGAGGAAGCAGGCACAGAGAGGTTCGGAGAGCTGGTAAGTGACAGCTGGGACTGAAGCCAGGGCATCTGGCTCCTGAGTTCCAGCTCTAAACCTGGACCATACTAAGCTTATCTCCAAAATCTATTTGGCTAGAAGAAATCTAGGATAGATAGCCCCTAAGTAGCTCTTCTTAGCACCTGGCTTGACTTTCCTGGGTTAACTCACACCTTTATGCAGCCTAGATTTATTCACGCAGTCATTCAACAAACGATGATCTCCTGTGTGCCAGGCGCTGCTCTGGGTGTGGAGGCTGTAGAAATATTTGTGCCCTCAAGGGGATTATATTTTAGCAAGCTGGATGGACAATACTAAAATAAACATTCATGTATGTGGGTATATATTCTATATACGTGTAGCATATTTACTGTATTTAATCAAAACTTCAGGGTGTGATAAGTATAACAAACTGACACAGCAGCAGGAGGAGATGGTGGGCCAGGGAAGGTCTGAGGAGGTGATGTTAGAACGGACCCCTGAGAGAAGTGAGGCGGGGGGCTCTGGGAGTCAGGAGAGAGCTGCAGGGACAGGGGATTCTTGGCGCCGATGTCCCTAGGTGGGCTGGCATGCATGGAGTGTGAAGCTCTTTGGGGTTGTGGTTGGGACCAGTGAGAGGGCCGCTCCCTCGAGAGCCGGTGTGGGAGTGAGGAGTCATGGACAGGCCTCTCCGAGAAGAGCTGAGGCCCAGAAGCGTGAAATCCAAACCTCAGTCCCCTCGGGAGGGCCAGTGGCCCTAGGAGAGGGTGTGGTTTTGAAGAATGCCCTTTTCCTCTTCCACATTTGCTCATGGGTGAGGAGGGACAGAGAGCTCAGTCCTGGGAAACCATCTGGGAGGGAGAGGAAGGGCTAGAAGCTGGAGCCTTAGATACGAGATGGCAAAGATGCTCTAGGTCATTGAGAGAGTCCCCTGGGGTCCCTCGAGGAGACACAGTTGTAGGAGAAACCCTGCCTGCTCATTTCATGGTCTGGCTATAAGCTTGAGCTGGAGATGAGAGCTAGTCGAAATTAGATGGGAATTTATTTAAGGCTTTTAAATACTGCTGCACCCGAGGGCCTCAAGAGTACCACAGGTCATCCCTTCCGCAGCCAGCCTTGGAGCCCCAGCAGTGACACATCTGGTCCCCAGGCTGCCCCAGGGTGCTGCAGCGGGCAGGACAGGCTGCCCCTATTCCTCCTGCTGTCACCCTGCAGACCTCTCAGCCCAGAAGGCTGGAGTGACCTGGCTCTGGCTGGGGCACATCTCTCCTTGTCCCCCTGCCTGGCACATACGGATGTGGAGAACAGTGCCCTGTGTCTGCTCAGCCGTGCTATTCTCTAGGGAAGGGTGAGCACCAATGGTGAGGGGGTCAGAGGGACTCAAGGCTTACTCCCTGCATTCCCAAAATGAGTCTGTGGCAATGAGCTGGGGCCTTAACAGCCTCCTTCTGGCCTAGGGGTCATGATGTAGATGGCTTTACGAGCCTCACTGTTTCTAGATGTTGTTGGCTCATAAATTTCTCCAAGCTTCACTCAGAGTATCCAGAAACCACTTTGAAGCCCATGTAAAGGGGAAACAAAAATACACTACAGAGGCGCTGTTATGAGCAGAGGCTCTAGAGCCCAGATGCCTGGGTTCAAGCTCCAGCTCCACCCCTTGCAAGTTGAGGGACCTTGGGTCAGATACTTAACCTCTCTGGGCCTCAGCTTCTGAATCTATAAAGTGTGAATAATAACAATACTCATCCACGAGGGCAGCTGTGATGACAAAATGCATAAAGGTAATCAAGCACTCAGATAGGTGCCTGGCCCGTAGGGAAGGGTTGAGGTTTGCTGATCATTATTTATTTATTTGTATTTTTATTTTTTGAGACAGAGCCTCAAGCTGTCACCCTGGATAGAGTGCCATGGCATCACAGCTCATAGCAACTTCCAATTCCTGGGCTCAAGTGAGACTCCTGCCTCTGCCTCCCAAGTAGCTGGTTCCACAGGCGCCCGCCACAACGCCCGGCCATTTTTTGGTTGCAGCCGTCATTGTTGTTTGGCGGGCCTGGGCTGGATTTGAACCTGCCAGCTCAGGTGTATGTGGCTGGCGCCTTAGCCCGTTGAGCCACAGGCACAGAGCCCCGATCATTATTTTTAACTGTGTTTCTAACAATCCATTTCTGTAGTGGATCCTGATGAATGTTGGAGAACCACTGCTTTACTGACCATAACATTCCTGTCCTCAGCCAACTCAGGCAAGGGACCTGGAAAGCACTCAAGTGAATATGCCCTCTGTCTGCTATTCACTCACTCATGTGTTCATTCGTTGCACATTTCTTTTCTCATTCATTCATTCAGTAGATATCTATTGGGCACCTTTGAATCAGGTAGAAACACAGGGTTGACCATACATGGTCACTGCTCAGGAGTGCCCAGGCTCACACCCGCATATGTGCACTGAGATTCTTGTCCTCACACATTCACTTCCCTTCATGCCCTGACCTTGAAGAAGCAGCTCAGTCCAGAAGGTGACACAGCCACATAAACAGCTGGTTGTGCTTCGCAGAGAGTGCTAATGAAGGTGCACCAGCCACTGTGAGAAGGAAAGGCCAATGGATTCTGTTGGGGGGACCAGGGGACTGGCAGGATCAAAAGAAACTCCACCAAAGAGGTGATTTCCAAAACCCAAACAGAAGGTCAGGATCGTGGGCACTTACTGGTAGGAGAGCCGCGGTGGTTAATTAAGAGCATGAACTCTGGAGCCAGACAATCTTCACGGGCATGGGGACCTTCCTGGCTCTCTGTCACGTAAGCCCTTTGTGCCTCTGTTTTCTCATCTGCAAAATAGAGATAACAACCTCCCTTGAAAGGTTATTTCAAGGACTATATGAGTTTATATATAAAAGGCATTCAGAAGCTCACTCGGTACGCAGTGAATGCTATATACTATATATGTAATCTGCTGTTGTTATGATTCTATCAGGAATGCATTTAACTGTAAATAGCAGAAAACCCAGTTAATAGTGATTAACACGAAAGAGGTGTTTATTTGTGCTGTGGTAGCTGTGGCAGGCAGCCTTGAAGATGACTCCCAGTGGCCCTCAGCTCCTCTTACTTATTCCAGGATGTCATTTCTGAGATTAGATTGTAAAAAGTTTGTGACTGCCGTGCTTTCTGTGTCTTGGACCATCAGCTGCCATGTTGTAAAGGCACTCAGGCAGCTTATGGAGAGGCTTGTGTCAGGAGGAAACCACAAAGCGAGGGAGTTTGGAAGGAGGTTGTTCAGTGGTGACGACTGCAGCCTTGGGAGGGACTCTGAGCCAGAGGTGCCCAGCAGAGCTATGTCCAGGTTTCTCACCTATAGAAACTACAAATAAATCTTCGCTCTTTTAAATCACCAAGTTGCGCGTTACTTTAGTGTGCAGCAATAACCACGGAGGCCACTGGGCTTGCACGGTGGCTCCATGGTGCTTCAATGTTGCCATCAATGGCACAGGCCACTTCTGTCTTTCCAGTCGTCCTCCTTCCATGGTCATGGCGGTAGGATGGCTGCTGCATTTCCAGATTTCACATCTGCATTCTAAGTAGGATAAAGGTCTAAAGACAGACGGGTGGCATACCTACAGAGTCTGTCTCTTGCACGAAATTTCCCAGAAGAGCCAACAACTTCCAATTATATCTCATTAGGCAGAAGATGTTCATGGCCATCCTAGGCCCGCGTTGCATAGAATGGTGGACCAGATGACCCCTGGGGTTCCAGGATGCTAAAATTCTATCCAACAACCCAGCAAGAGCAGTTAGCATTAAAACACTATGGCTTCCTTGAAGGTAGCAACTGTTACCTAACTCAGCTGTAATTTCCTCGTACCTCACATAGCAGCCACTAGGCTAATGCTCACTGAATAAATGAACTAGGTTAAAAACTCTTCAAAGGCAGGGAACATGTGCTCCCTGTGTTTATATTCCTGGGGCTGGGCAAGGGTTTTAGATAAGAGATGGTTGCCCGGTGCCGCCCGTGCACGTTGAAGGCCAGGCTGTGCCTTCCCGTCAGTGTCCTCCAGTACCCAGTGCAGGGCACGGTGCATGGTGAGGGTGCCTAGCAGGGTGTGTGGGGTGTCTGAACCCTCTGGTTGATTAGAATCTCAGGCCTTCTGTCTCCTACTCTATCAGAATGGCTGGCTTTTGGTGCTGTTCATTAGAAACGGGAAACAGATACATCCTCCTCTTGTTAAGGAATCAGAGTGTTTTCTTCGATGATATGCCTGCTCATTCCCAGCTAGGATTGCCACTGCCCACAAATTGGAAGATGATTAAAGACAAGCCTACTACTTTCTGTCTCTGGCTTTCTCTGGGAAATTTCTCTGTAACTAGAGTGGGAGAGAGGTGGGTCCTGCTAGGATACTTTGCCCCTGGGAGCCTTTATTGAGTCTTTTCTTGCAGTCCAGAGCTGAAGGCAGGAAGGTGAGGGGGACAGAGGCCATTTATTCAAAAGAAAATCCTTCCTGGGAAGCATCAGAGGGGCTGTTCTGACCATGATGCCTCAGTTGGGGCACACAGGGGTATTCTCAGATTTATCCGAAGAGCAAAGTTCCAGATGCTCTTTGCTCCCTGAAGCCCCATTCATTTCTCTATGACTCTCCAGCATCCCCTCTCCCTTATAGGTAGTACCTTTTAATCTGACTTCCCCAAATGGTAAAGTTAGTGTTCTGAACAGAAGCAACAAATTCACTCAGAAAAAGGGTTTCTTCATGAAGAGATATTGGTCAGACCTAGGGAATGTTTCAGGAGTTTTTCATTGGCAAACCAGTCGTGGAGCTACTGTGCATCTTTTCCTTGGAGGTCTGCAGAGCAGGAAGAGTGATCATTATTTTAAGGTGCAAGGGAACACGCAAGGTGAGGGCCCTTCCCCCATCACCTGCCATCTCCAAGGAGCAGGTGTGATTTGTTCCTTTGCAGAATGTGTGCTGCCGCTCATGCACACTGTGAGTCTGGTGTATTCTAGCACATCACGAATCCCCAGCACTGTAGAGCTTGTTGTCTGTCTCCTCCTAATTAGACAGCACGCCCCTTGAGGGTAAGGCCATTTGGAGTTTATTCTGTAGCTCCAAAGCTTTGCAAGGCCTCAGTGAACGTTAATAAATGAATGAACAAGTGGATGACAGAGCCCTCACAAACTGTTTAGACCCAACCTCTTGCTTTACAAATGAGTTCATTAAGTCCGAGGTGTCCAATGAAGGTTCAATGTCCCCATCAGCCAGTGGGGAGAAGAAACAGGGTTTTTATGTTTGTGCTGAGTCATGCCGGTCATCAAGTTACTGTGAAAAGTGAATACACTCAAAGACACACCAGAACATGTGTGCACTTCCTGAAATTAAAAGGAAAATAAGTAATAGTACCATGCATTTTGGAGACATCATCATATATTAGCTTGTAAAAATAATTGTTCAATTTTTATAGCTGTGTTGGGTATCATTATTCCCAAAGAAAATAAGTGGCGTGATTTACCCAAGATCACATCGAGTGGGGAGAAGACCTGGGATGGAGCCTTGATTGTCTACCTGCAAGCCCAGCGTTTATGCCTCACTCTCCCATCTTTCAGGTCATTTCTAGTAGGATGTTCTGTGCAGGGCATCATGGCAGGTGCCATAATAGTCACAGAGAACTGTGAGACACAGGCCCTACAGTCTGGCAGTAGCGATATGAATCTGTGCTGTCACAGATTACCACAAACTTGGTGACTTCAAAATGGCATGAATTCATTATCACATAGTTCTAGAGGGCTAATGCCCATAATCCAGGTTTCTACCTGGCTGTACTCTTGTGGGAGGCCCTAGGGAGAAATTTTCCTTACTTTTTGGGTTTCTAGAAGAAGACAGACTTTCTTGGCTCTGGACCCCCTCCTCACATCACTCTGACCTCTGCTCCTGATGTCACTTCTCCTTCTCTGGCTGGTTCTCTCACTTCCCTCCTATAAAGCCACTTGTGATTACACTGGGCCCATCCAGATAATCCAGGGTAATCTCCCTGTCTCCAGATCCTGAATTTAATCTGGGTTGCAAAGTCCCTTTTGCCATGTTAGTTGACATATTCACGGGTTCTGGGGTGAAGGTGTTGACGTTTTGGGGGGCGTTATTCAGTCCACCACACGCATCCACCCAGTGTCAAATCTTGGCACGGCGTAGGCAGTTTATGGGCCACATCTTGTTTCGTTTTTACAGCCTCCCTGTGAGGTAGTCATGATGATAACGAGCCCATTTTAAAGACACTGAGTGGAAAAGTAACATGCTTAACGTCCTGGCCTGGAGAGGGATAGCTGTGAGCTGGAGAGGGCACAGCTATCTTGCGGCTGGGACCAGGTAGGGTGAGACTCTGAATGACAGGCCCCCTCAGTTACTCATTTAGGACAACCCATTTTGGGGGAAAAGAAAATGAGAAAGTGCCGGCAGGTGGTTTGGTATGGGGGAGTTGCTGGAAACAGAGTCATGGACAGTGGCCATGCTGTTTCCTTGCACCCGTTGCTCTAGGGTCCATTTGGCCCCACTGGCTGGAACTTGGTGGGAGCTGGAAGAACAGAAGTCATGTTGAGTCCACCTTCTGAGGTGTGCCCACTGACACCTTTGCAAGGTCAGTACCAAAGCTCCAGTGGCAGCCTCCACCCTGAGTGGCTGCCGGCAGTGAAGTTGGTCTTAGATGAATGGGCCATGTGACCTGGGGCTGGCTGGGTGGGAAGGAAGCTGGCACAACGTGGCTGTCAGTCTCCAGCTGCAAAAGGGAAATTCCAGGGGTCTGTCATGCTCTGAAGGTCACTGCCAACTCTTTCCCTTCTGGGGTGAGAGGAGGCTGACTTGGGTTGGGACAGCCTGAAGGCTGGATCATCGTCACCACTTGGTGCTCCCAGTGACATGCACCTCATCGCTTTTTGTCAGGAAATCCCCATTCAGGTGCACAGCTCAGCCACTTCCTGGAGCCACCTGGAGCTTCCTTATAGCAAAGCCTTCCTGCCAGAGCTGCCAGGCAGGTGAAATGGAGTAGGTGAAAATGCCTGGAATTTCCGAAGTGCTGGGCAATCAGTGCCCTTTCTCCTGGCATTTCCTCCAAGCACACCCTCATCCTTCTTTTGTGATTTTTGTTTGTTTCTTGCTCCCTTTCACCGTCCATTTCTCATTTCCTTCCTTTTCTTCTTTCAATCCTTTTTTTTCAGGAAAATTTAAGAAGAAATCATTACTAACTTTTACCCCAGTTTGTTCAGGAGCATGAAGCTTAGTACCCAGTACTTGCCTTTTACATATTACAAGTTGAGTGCTCCTAATCTTAAAATCTGATATCTGAAACTTTCTGAGGGCAGACCTGATGATAGGATCTTCAAAAAAAATGCTCACTGGAACATTTCAGATTTGGGAATGCTCAACCGGTAAGCATGTAATTCAAATATTCTAAAATCTAGAAAAAAATCTGAAATCTGAAACACGTCTTGCCTCAGGCATTTCAGATAAGGGATATTCAACCTACAACAGATGCAATGCCCTTACCCTGGCCCTGGACATCTGCTGGAGTCATCCATGCTCTTTCCAGTCCCCTAAATACATGAAGTTCCTAACTCAATACAGAACAGCAGTAACCAACAGCACACAACCCTTCTGGCCCCAGTCTCTTTCATCTAGGCTTCATCAGGTCTGGAATAGGGGCTTGACAAATCCTGGTGGAGAGAGACCAAAAGGAAAGAGGAAAGGAAGGAAGGGAGGAGAGAAGGAGGCAGGAGGACAAATGAGCATAGCATGTTGTTGGGTGTGAGTAGCATCTTGTCAGATGTTGCTCCGCAGCTCACCTCTGTGCACTGGGACACATGACGGATGCCACCAACGGTTCATTTATTCAATGAGCATGTATTGAGCACCTGGTACCGTGCTGGGCACAGTGCATGAAACAAAGATAAATAATAAATGGGGCATGCCCTCAGGGTGCCTGCAGTCTGGCAGGGGAGGGAAGGTCTGAACACAGCTAATTTTAACTCAGGGAAAAGACAGTAGCACCTCCCAGAGAAAAGGGTGAATCTGAGCTCTAGGGCCCCGGGCTAGCAGATTGGTACGTTTTCATTATTGATTGACTTTGCAGGGATGGCAGTAAAGTGAGAAAAGTGGGTAGGAGGGCTATGTCTGCATTTATTGTTCCACCTGTGATCCACCCTCTTGGGAAGGGACTGGGTTGCACCATTCAACGAGTGTTGATTAAGTGTCTCTGGGAGGCGGGCGCAGGCTCTGTTTGGGATAATCGGCTCCCTCAGAAGCCCCCTGCATTGTTCCCTGGCCATCTGCTCCTGCTTTTGTGCCTGTCCTCTGTTTCCGTGCTATTAGCACTCATGAGCACATATCCAGAGGTGCACGCGCACACACGTGCACACGCACGCACGTGCACATCGTGACAGTGCCGTCATTTTGGTTGTTAAAACTGTAGCGTGAACACATCCCCTCTGGGCTGTCTCTCTCTCCCACACAGCTGACCGCCTCCTCCACTCCGAGGATCTCACACCTCCTTGCCTCCCCTCCCTGACTTCCTGTCCTGCCAAGCCTCCTTGATGCAGAGAACCTGGGTGTCTCTTTTTGTTTCTCTCTCTGTTTCCTTTCCTCTCCATTTTTTTCCTCTTCAGTTACATATGTCATTGCTTTTCTTTCCTATTCTCCCCATGAGTGGGATATGTGTGTGCGTGGTGTGTGTGTGTGTGTGTGTGTGTGTGTAAAAGAGAAAGGGAGAGAGGGAGATCATTCTCATTGGAGTTTTTCTCCTTGAGTTAGTTGTAGTTTCCCACTGAAGAATCACAAACGCAGCAGAGCCAATTTTAACTGCCATAGGGAAGAGTGATACATGATTCTTGGCAAGATGGGATCAGAGTATCTGAACGAGGCAACAGAACCCAGCCCGAGTGCCTGGGGGTCTCACCTGATCCCATCCCCGCCCTGCTCACAGAGCTGGCTGAGCTCTGCTTCTCCTAGGACCACATCTTAGCTTCACAGGGACAAAGAACACACCAGCTCTGAGCAGTGGTGATGTCTCTTGGCCCAGGAACAAGGACGGAATTTCCCTGTTCTTGGGGATGTCGCAACTCAACAGGGAGGTTGAAGGTTGCTAAGAGCCTGGTGGTGCTCTGGGCCCTTGGAGGGCTGAGCCTGAGGTGCAGGGAGGAACGACAGGTTGATCTCCATCCACATGGACCATCTCCTTAAATTAATCCTTGCCATACCTATAAGAAGTCTGGATAATTATGTAGGACTAGAAATGAGGGCACTGAGGCCCAGAGAGGAACAGCTCCTCCAAGGCCGCAGAGTGCATGGGTCCTTTGGTTCACCCAGATCCAGACCTGCCTTACTCTTTCCCCAGTTAAAGCATGTGTGGTGTTTTGGAAAGGAGATGCCAAGGCCGAGTGCCTGTTGCTCACAGAAAAAACAAATTCTGCCAAAGTATTGAAAGAAGCTTATTCCGAGCTAATATGTGTGGCCTTGGCCTGGGGAGCAGAGTCTCCAATGGTCCTGAGAAAATGTGCTTTAAGTAGCCAGGTTACAGTTTGGTTTTATGTATTCATGGAGGTAAGAATGGCAGATAAAATCAGAAATTAATATATGGAAGATATACATTGGTTCGCTGGGAAAAAAGGGATGTCTTGCAGCAGGGACTTACAAGTCATAAGTGGGTTTTAGGGATTCTTTAGTTAGGAATTGGTTGAAGGGGTTAAACTTTGTCTCAAGACCTGGAGTCAGTAGGAGGGACTGTTTGGGTTAAGATAGGGGATCTCTACCCATCATGTGATACTATACTGGAATCAGGTTGGAAACTAAGCCACATTATACTGGGTTAACATAAAATCCCTTTCATGAGATTTTATGATATGTAGGGCATGAATCACCAGGCCTCTTAGAAAGGAATATAGGCGAGAAAAAAAAAAAGTCAGAGTTCAGTCCTTACTTTGCACCAACTTTTCATGCTGGGCCTACTGAGATGAACTCTCCTAATAAATCCAGAATCCTTGCTGGAAGCAGGAGCTTGAGGAGTCCCAAAGATGCTCAAGCTTTAGGTTGTCTACCCAGGGAAATGGATTTTGGAAACCAGATCTTGAAGCCTATCCTCTCTTTAGGAAACCTTCTGCATTAAGCTTTACACTTTCAAATCAGAATATGCATGATGATTATCTGATTTTTCTAATTAATGCAAAGGTGTTAGAGTTTTCGAGTTATGCAAAGGTATATTAAATGCTATCCTGCCTTTCCCTGATGTGATGGTGGTTTTCTATTGCAAGCTTTTGTAAAGCTAGCATGATCTGGGTGCAGGTAACACACCTGAGAATAGCCTCCAGCCAATAAAGAACAGGGATTGGTGAGTAAATATTATAACTTTCTCATCTCTCTGGAAGACAGCTGTGAGGCATGAGTTACACAGTCTCTAACAAGTCCCCCTGAAGTTGGGCCCAGTGGCCAGTCTCCAAGAAGTCCCCCAAAGTTGGGCCCAGGGTAATCTGCCCTTTGACTTACCTCATATGGGCCTCTTCCCTTCCTTGTCTCACGTTCCTACTCCTCTACGGGTTCTCTCTGGGATCATTCCCATGTAATCTGCCCATTCTTGAACTGAGTTCTAATTCTATCCCTACATAGAATCTACCCTCAATCTAAGATAGTGGGAACTAAAAATAAAATCTTAAGCTCTGCTGACAGAATGGACCCTTCCAGGCCAACAGGACCCCAGAAACACCTTAAAACTGAGTTCCCAGCCAGGACAGGATGAGAGATATAAAACACAATTACAAATGCACATGATTTCTCTTTTATAAATATTCATGACTCCTTGCATAGCTTATTGGATATGTATATTTAGCCACCCCACTCAGTATAAAATCTTGTTCCTTTTGTCTGTCCCTTGAAGCACATGTTCCTGGCTTCTGGCCAGGGCTCTGTTTTCCAGCCTGTTGGAATGGCTGCCCAGCAGGCTACAACCCGCTATGAAAAAGAAAACTCTCCTTTCTCCAAAGAATAAACTTCTTCTTCTTTTTTTTTTTAAGTTAACAATTTGGTGACCATGAAGGGACCCAGAGAGATTCCTGGTCTAACCCAAATTTCTCCAAAATTATCAGTTTAGCTTTTAATATGTAAAACTTTTTAGCCTCAGAGTGGACTAAGGAGATTTGAAATGTTTTCCCAAACGTGTGTATCTATATTTTTAAATTTTAGATTATGAGGGTACAAACAATTAAGTTATGGTGATTGTATTTGTTAGGTAAGGTCCCCGTTGTAGTTGTGTCCCACACTGAGGAGGTGTGCCATGTACCCTTATGTTGTGCCTATTAGGTGAGAGCACAACAATCCTCCACTCTCCTCTCCCTTACCCCCAACTTGAATTAAATTGAGTTTTTCTCTTGTGTGGGTATGTATTAGTTTATCTGGGGCTTCATATTAGTATTGAATACATTGGATACTTGCTTTTCCCTTCTTGTGATACTTCACTAAAGAGAATGTTTTCCAGCTCTATCTAGGTTAATACAAAAGATATAAAGTCTCCATCTTTTTTTATGGCTGAATAGCCAAGGTATATTTCTTTAACATATTTCAAAATTAGTGCTGTAAAACTGTCTATTGTGTGTGTGGGGGAGAGTGTAGATAGATAGATAGGAAGATAGATAGCCAGGACTATCCTTTCCTGATCTAAAAATCAAATCACACCTTTGAAGTTAGAAAAAAATAAACAACACACTTGGCATCTATTCTCTCTGAGGACTACTGCCTGTGGGGCTTTATTTGTATGACAAGACCACCATTTGCTAACTAGTCAGGCCTTTTTCTCTCTCTCTCTCCCAAAATTTGCTTTTCTGATTTTTAAGCCTTTAATTTCCTGTCTTCTTCCACCTATGAGAGACACATGAGGATTTTTATATGTGAAGAGCTTAAGCATGCAAAAGATATATATGTATGTGTGTGTATATATATATATACATTTTAAACTTGTTTTATCCTCAATGACATGGGTTAAATTCAGCTGTTCTTTTAGACTGACATTTTACCTGTCTCGTGGCTGACATTTTCACCTGAACCTATCAGTCAGGCAGGTCAGATACTATCTCTGCTAAATGTTTTAAGATCATAAATACTATCTCTGCTAAATGTTTTAAGGTCATAAAACGACTACTCCTGTAATATTTTTAATACTTGCTAATTTTTACTGTAAACTTATATATTTCATTTTGAGCATCAGGATTCTGGTGTCTGGGTAGGTAGCCATGGGGACATGTTCTCAGTGCCTGGACCAATAGCTGTAAGACACATTCAAGCCTAATGTGGCCACGTCTTCCCTCCTCTACCTCCACCTCCTGGCTGTTGTAGGAGGGGGCGGGCCCGCTAGGCATTCCGTCTTCCATCTTCAGTCCTACACCTGGTGTGTAGATTGAGAACATAGACGGGACCCGCCCTTCGTAGCCATCTTGGATGCCGTCTGGCTACTGAAGACCTAAGATGACTGAGAAGACATTAGGGATGATGCATACATTATAATTTAATACTTTAGGTAATTTAAAATCTTAAAGTCATATTATGTGAAATTAAAGAAGATAATCATAAAATGTCTGAGTTATTTATAAGAATGCTAAAACATGAATTATTAAGCATACTTTTGAGTTTGTGTACTTTAACAGCTTAGTCTTATAGGATACAGAAAACTAAAGATATCTAGATGTGCTAGGAGAAATCAAACTGGTAATAGCTCAAAGTTACTTTAATTTCCTAGATTTCTAATCAAAAATAAGAAATACTAAGAGTTGAAGTTATAATTACTACACGTAATTAAAACTGCTAGATATAAGACAAGGAATTCTATATACAAAATAGGAGAAGGGATATATTTTTTTTTCAGAGAAAAGGGTATAATTTTTGCTTTGTAAAATATTTAAATTATAATTTGGAATAAATTATTTATTGTATAATAACCTACCATATTGTTTTAAGACAACAAGTGTTTTACAACAAAAAATGTTTTTAGCCTTTGGTATATGACAACTTTTCAAAATTGAATTCTAAATTGCTTTTTTGACCTCAAATGAGCTGTTTAAATATTAGGGCCACTGAAAATTTAGGAGAGGTACATTTAGCTTACTCAGTACTTTAAAACTATACAAGAAACATTGTCAAATATGAAATGGTATTTAATTTTCTTTGGGTTATATTTGTATAAGCATGTTATATGTTCCAAAATTGTATGAGATCTCTAAAATTCTGATATGCTTTGTATATGTTATCAGAAATAATTATTCTTAGTATGTTAAATTGTTATAAGCCACAAACTAATCACATTTCTTTGTCAATTTTCTCTAACCATGGCTATTCTAGAACTTTTTGATATCCACAGACAATTATTATTTTACTTTAATTCTTCCCCAAAAGTGATTTTCTATTAACGTTAAAGATAATACAATTTGGGCTGAATCCTGAATTCTTTCCTGTCTACAAGTCTCCAAATAATGTTTGGAGTCAGTAACCTTTTACAAAGAGATTGCCAAGTAGAGAATAATTTGTAAATATTTTGTAAACTTTTGCAATGAATATTTTATATACAAAGGTGCATTTAGCTACAATTTCCCATTTCCCTATGTATGTCAACTTTATGATTGACTTTGGGACACCCTGGGTTAGTCCTATGACCTGTTGTACTAAGCACTGAAGATATCGCAAGCCAGACAAATGCCCTTTCTTGCCCACACTTATAGTACAGAGGGGAAAGTGGACAACTAAATAAGCAGTAACAATGTGATGTGACAGGTCCCACTCCTGGGTACTCTGGATTTTACAGTGAGAACTTCTTACTTAGTCTGGGTGTCTGGAAGAAATGACCTTTAAGCTAAGCTGAAACCTGGAGGATGAGAGAAATTATTCTGGAGAATTGGGGCTGGGATGGTGGGGCTGAAAGAAGAAATGTTCTAGACAGCAGAAACAGCATGGGCAAAATTCTGGCAATGAAAGAGGATATGGTGCAATTAAGAAATTGAAAAAAGGTACCATATGGCTGGAAAATATAGTGCATGTTGGCTGGGCCATGTGGGGCTGGTGAGACAGAACACAGGAAACTCACTGTCCCCTACAGATTTTAAATATTTTGTGAGCAAGGATTATGTCTTTTGTCTCTCTTGTGAACTGAACAGCTTAAAGCTGAGCATTTATGCTTGATGTTTAATGTTTGAATGAACAAATTTATAAGGGTAAAAAACACAGGCATCCATACAAACTCCCAGAAATGTCTAAGGCTCTCATCATTTGAGTTAGGTATTAACAAAAATACAATTTCTTAAAAGCACATGGCATTTGAGACAAACTAGAGTTTTCATGAATGTCGATTCTCTTGAGGTTGGGAAAATTATCTTCCTTCCTTTTTGAGAATCTTGTTTTTCACCCAGCATTTCAGCCAGGCTCTGGGTGGGTGAATGAACTTCCCGCTCAGGATACACCTGGCCGTTTGTCAAAGACCCAGGAATGGTCATACCAAGGCAACTGGAAGTCCCATGGCTCAAGGCCAAAGGCTCAATGAACATTTGGACATTTGACTTGGAGAAGTCACTTCACAGAGATGTAAAGCCCAAAGTCAGGGGAAGAAAAGCAGCTGATACCAGAAGCCAAGTGCACATTAACTGCTTATAATCCTTACGGCCACGGATCCATCCACTGATGGAATACGTGAAACACAGCACGCCATGCGTACACTCACTGAGGAATACAAGGTGGGTGTCCTCGTCTTCGGTCTGTCTTATACAATAATGCTTTCCCATTCCCCCTTGCCACTTTATTCCACATTTTCAGTCATTTTCCCTAATGAAACTATCAGGCAGAACTAATCCAAACATCGGCTTAATTAATCAACATTTGGCAGTCTATGACTACACGCTCTAGTCCAAATTACTTGTGACAACTTTCTTAATACAAAACCAAAACATCTACAGGGAGGCAATGGCTCTGTTAGCCGGCTGGAGAGCAGGACTCTTCAATTTATCTAATATATCTTAATAAAGTTGCAATAAACCTTTAGTCCCCAGGTACGACAAGGCACATTTTGCTGCCAGAAAATGTCATTATTTTATTTTTAACTCAATATAGAAACAGTGAAGTGTCTTTGTGGTATAGACGTGCCCTCTCTGAGAGCCACCCCTGGACAGGGAGACTGTATGCTTTAAGGGGACCAGGTCAGGTACTCGGGCCAGCAGAGTCCTGGGTGGCTGCAGCTCGAGCCACCTCAGAAGTTAAATGCAGCCTGTCAGTTCCTTCCAGAAGCTTTGAGTCTTTTTAATAAACTTACCTCACAATGGGAAGAAGAATCATAATAAGAATGATAATCTCTCCTATTTGTTTACCCCTTTGTGTTTCATAGAATACTTTACCCACCTGAGCTCATTTGAGATTACTGTATCCCTGGGACTCAGATGATGGAGGGATTTACTCCTTCATTCAACACTCATATGTCTTAAGTACCTTCCATGTTAGAAACTGGGCCATCCCTAGAGATTTGGGGGTGATCAAGAGAGACACGTTCCCTGCTATGCTAGACGTTTTAATTTTCCCTTTTAGCTATCCTCCCTTGTCCTCCTTCATCCTGTTCTGGGTCCCAAAGGAACTGTATCACCAGGCTTCCTGCCCTCTCGCATCCAGCTGAGTTTGGCCACAGAGGCCAAGATGTTTATTCTACTAATTTCCTGCCTGCTGATCTATAGCTGGCAGGGCCTGCATTCCTCTGCCAAGGCCACAATTCTCATTTCTCCTAGAGTAGCATTGGCTTTCTCCAGTTTGTGGTACCCACTCTTTCCTCTTGCCTCTTCAGGTCAAAGAGAAGTAATGGCCCCACACTCTTGCTACACCACAGGTACCTCAAACTTTCCAAATCAATTATCCCAGTGGAATAGACCATCTGTTTCCTGCCAAGACTCTTATTGGTACACCCAGCTTCATGTAACATGTAGCCATTAATCAAATAATTACACAAATAATGAGTTGCAATTGTGATACATACTACACAGGATGGGTACTGGGTTTTGCAAGGGTTAACAGGTATCTGAGTTATCATCCGGAACATCCGGATATCATCCGGAAGGGGATGATGTTTAAGTGGAGACCAGAGGGACAAGGAGGAATTAGTCATGAGGATGTTAGGTTGGATGGGAATTGGGGCAGTATTCCAGGCAGAGAGATAACATGTTTGAATCCCCAAAGGCTACAGGAAACCTTTGGAACATTGGAAGAAGACTGGGAGGACACCAGAGTGACAGAAGCCTTTTAAAAAAACAAGATGTGATTATGGCCGAAATCCCTGAGGATCAGCAGAGAGGGAAGGGGGAGGAGGGTCCAGGGGTCTGACCAAGCCCAGATGCAGGGCTGAGAGGACACAGGTTGGCAGGAGGCCCTGGCTCTCAGGTCGCGCTGAGGGTAAGTGCCTCCTCAAATTCTATGCATTACATAGAATTCTATGCCTTACATACCTCCCTTGCCTTCTCTTAGCAGGGGCTCTACCGAATTTTGAAAAGGACATCAGAAAAGAGGAGAATGTCTGGGGGTGAAGATGGGGAGAAGAACCGGGAAAGGTGGTTTGAGCAGAGGGGCAAATCTGAGCAGGGTAAATCACAGAGGAAAACTCCCCATGAAGTCGCAGACAGCATTATTTTTCTGAAGGTGATAGGTGACAATATACATGGCGTATTGTCAATCAGGGGAGCTCACAGAGCCTGAGGTATCCACAGTTTTTATTGGGGTTCCATCACGTATTGCCTGTGTGGTGTGTGGCTGACCTTTGGAGGTGGAGTTGATACCAAGTGGCTCAGATCCCTCATCATATTGTTAGACTGTTCTGTGGCCAGAGCCCCCAGACAAACAAAGACACTCCCAACAGGTGTGGCCTTCCAAGCACCTAGACTCCACCTCTTAGTAGCTGAGGGCAAAGGCCAGACCTCTCTTTGGGTCAAATTAATTCTTCACTCCACCCGAGCCCTTGGTGGAGAGACACTGTTTCTGCTGACAGCCCTCCAGGCCTGGGGGAGCCTTACTTAGATTTTGAGCTCATAGCTGGCTGGCTTGCATCAGCTTCTCAGATGGTAGATGGAAGATCTAGGAGTGTTAAATTCGATTTTCAAAAACATATTTATTGTTCTGTTTTATTATAAAATTAACAAATGCACAGAGTAAATTTTACTAACAATACAGAAATGTATAATATAGAAAAGTTTCCATCATACAACATAATCCAAAAACATATATAAAACAGAGAAGTTCACCATAATTCAGGAAATAACTGTTTCTAAAAATTTGATCACTATTTTCCCTTTTTTCTATGCATATTTTAACATATAAATATGCAATTACTTTTAACAAAAATGATATACTGTACAGAGTACTCTGCAACTTGCCTTTTACCCTTAACAGTATGTCATAAATACAACATAGAAATGTCACCACATATAAATGAGCCTCATTTTTTCGACAGTTGAATAGTATTCCAGTGTGAATGTGCCACAATTTATTTAACCAATTGCTTATTGATAGGCATGTAGGTCATTGCCATTTTTTCCTATTGCAAACAATGCTGCAATGAACATCCTTATACATATATTATGCAATTTCACCCTGTGATATTTCTGTAGGGTAAATTCTTAAAAGAGAAATTGCTGAATTAAAGGGTATGTGTATTTTGTAATTTATTACCTAGATCTTGGTAAATTGTACTCTGAAAAGCTGATCCAAGTTACACTTATATTAGTAATGTATGGGAGTGCTAGATTCCTATCACCCTTGCCAATGGGTTGTTATTAATCCTTTTCATAAGTCAAAATATTTAAAGAGAAACTAGCTCATCCCTTTTCCAGAGGAATGGCTGCCTACTTCTTTTTCATTGATACAGATTGGCCCCCACTGGGAGAGAGATCTCCTTGCCCCAACCCCAACCTGTAAAGATTAAATGCTGGAGAATGTGGGTAGCCCAGGAAAATTGTATAGGATAAAGTGGCTAAGCAGGGCCTTGTTCATCTAGACATTTGATTTGAGATTGAACATTCAAAACTCCTCTGGGCTTGCCTAATGCCCCCAAGACTTTTTTCCAGGTTAGATGTATTAATTTTCTATTGCTGTGTCACATATTAGCACAGGGGTCCCCAAACTACGGCTCACAGGTCCCATGAGGCCACCGAGGACATTTATCTGGTCTGCCAGGTGTTTTTGCCGCCACTGCCTGTCCTGCTTAGCAGTCAACTGGTCCTGGGCCACAGTGCACATGTGTGGAATGTGCGCCGCACTCTCTGACTCCCCTCCTTCTCTCTGTCTCTTGATTCCTCCTCTCAGTCTTGCATGAGACTGAGACTTGTGGTCAGACAGGTCACGAGCTTCTCTGTGCAGAGCCTGCTGGTGCTTGAGGACCGAGATAAGAACAAGTTAGTATTTATTTATTTTTTTGAAGTTAGGAGGTCTAATTTTTTTTTTTTATTTTGCAGTTAGTAGGGCCTTTTTTTGCTGTTAAGGGGGGCCTTTTTTTCCTGAAGGTAGGAGGTCTTTTCTTTTTGCAGATAGGGGGCGCCTCTTTTTTTTCATTTTAAATATTTGTATTTGCCCCCCCCCCTTTTTTTGTGCAGTTTTTGGCTGGGGCTGGGTTTGAACCCACCACCTCCGGTATATGGGGCTGGCACCCTACTCCTTTGAGCCACAGGTGCTACCCCCATTTTGTTTTTTTACTTCAAAATAAGATATGTGCAGTGTGCATAGGAATTTGTTCATAGTTTTTCTTTTAAACTATAGTCCGGCCCTCAAATGGTCTGAAGGACAGTGAACTGGCCCCTTGTTTAAAAGATTTGAGGACCCCTGTGTTAGCAGCTAAAAACAACATGAATTTATTATCTTACTGCTTCTTTAGGTCAGAAGTCCAGGATCAGCATACCTAGGTTTTCTGTTTAGGGTTTTATTAGGCTGAAATCAGTGTCAGCCAGGGCTACAATCCCATCTGAGCCTCCAGGTCCTCTGTCATGCCAATTGAAGTTGGTGGTAGAGACGTCTTTTCTGAGGTGCTCATTTTCTTGCTGGCCTCAGCTGGAGTCATTCTTAGCTCCTAGAGCAGCCGTTTCAGTGACCCACAGGAACTGTGTTAAAGGGTTGCGGCATTAGGAAGGTTGAGAACCACTGTCCTAGAGGCTACCCTGAGGCCCTGGGCCTGTCGCAGCACAGTGGCTTGCCTTTTCAAGGCCAGCAGGATAATCTTTCTCCAGTTGGCCACAAGAGTCTTATATAAAGTGACAGTAATTATGGAAGTAAGTATCTGGTCACCTTTGGGATGTGATGTAACCTAATCACTAGCATGACTATCCCATCCTATTCCCAGGTTCTACCTACACTCAAGGGGAGGGAACTACACACAGGGGCCTGGGCTCAGTGTCACCCCAGGTACACTGTTCTTTGGCAGAATAAATATAGCCCTCTTTTATTTTTCTCTTTTATATAGTAACAGTGGAAACTTCTGATGGGCCATGTAAGAACACCATTTGGGGTTTTGGCTGACCCCCCCTTTTCACCCTTTTCCCCTTCACTGTGTCACCTGGGCCCAGGTTGAAGGTGGAACATCCCAGAGATAGTCCCAAGTGGCTGTGGTATTCTACTAGGGTAGGTATGAGATCTAAGAGAGAGCAATCAATCGGAGGTATCGTGGGAGGTATGGAGGCCAGGAGCTTCCCCCGCCGGGATGGCTACTTCATGTTGCATGCACCGAGATGAAAAAATTCAACCAGGAGTGAAAAAGAAAAAAATTGAAGCCAGTATGTGAAGAGAAGTGACAACAGAGCCACCAACTATTGTAGTTTTCCCCAAACACAGGACTTTCAGTGCTAAAATCTGCAAATCTCAGGCTAACTGGAATGAGTTGGTCACACAGAGTACAGAAGAATGAGCTGTGACAGGGACAGAGGAGTGTCCCCGAGTCTTGCTCCTGGTCCAGAGAGAAGTCTGCCTGGGACTCTTGCCTGGACTCCCATCCCTTTTTGTTTAGACTGGTCTGGAAGTTTAACTTCTGAGAAGACCACACTTCCCAGGCTACCTCAACAGGGGCCCATGCGACTGGATCCTCCCCAAGGAGAACATGAGAAAGGAGATCTGTCACTTCCAGTCCCGGGCTGTTACCATGCAGTGATGAGTTCTGAGATCTCCCTCAGCCCACGGCTGTGTGAGAAGCTCTTGGGCCCAGATTGAAGGTGGAACAGCCCAGACCCCTGATCATGGCTGGAGGGCGGCTGCTGAGGAGGGCTGCTCCACCTTTAGGGGACTTCTTGTGAGAGAGAAATCAAGCTTTTTAGATTTGGCCACTGAGATTTCAGGGTTTATTTGTTTCCACAGTGGAATCTTTTTGACTACTACAGAGAGTTTCTTGTATTCTCAATCTTATAAGGGTATTGATGAAACTTACTAAATGCAGAATACAAATGTCTTCATACAATAATTAGGAAAGTGCCATGACGGCTATGTTAAACAGTTTGCTGAAAATGTTTCAGATTCTATATGAAGCCAGCACATTGTACCCCATGATTGCACTAATGTACAAAGCTATGATTTAATAAAAACAAAAAAACAAAAAAACAAGGCTTTAACCAAGACAGCAGGGGTTACAAGCAGTCTGCTGCAAGCCGAATGCCTGTTAAAGTAATTGTTGGGTCACTTATAGGATGATCAGAGATGTTAACCAGTCCACAACCCAGGGCAGGATTTGGGACCCAGGTGTAGAGCAGGGCCTGAGAGATCACTGGCTTTGCTAAGGTTTGTAGCCCGCTGAGAGCTGGCTCCAGCCCACAGCAAGATGCCAGTGGTGTGGATCCAGGCACGAAACACCTGTGGTCAGAGCAGATCAGCGAGTACAGGGCCTTAGTTGCACTTGGGGCAAATGAGAAAGTGGAGTTGTAGGTCTAAGGACAGGAGTAGGTGCAGGTGAACGTGTGAGAGCAGATCGGAGAGCACAGAGCTTCCATTGCACTTGGGGCGGATGAAGAAACCAGAGTCAGGGGTCTGAGGACAGGACCAGGTACAGCTGAGTGTGTGAGAGCAGCCCTGCCTGGCAGCAGAAACCTTAGGAGCTAGGCACCATTACCACCTGTGAAGGGAAGGCAGGCTTGGTTTCCAGACCATAATGCTTACAGCAGGCAGGTTCCTAGAGACTCACCAGTTACCAAAACCCACTTGACAATAAGTAGAAAATCTGAACAGATCTATAACAAATAAGGAGACTAAATCAGTAATACAAAAATCTTCCGGCAAACAAAAGTCCATGACCAGACAGCTGCACTGATGAATTCTACCAAACATTTAAAGAATTAGCACCAATCCTTTTTAAACTCCTCTAAAAACTGAAGAAGAGAAACAGTCCCGAACTCACTCTGTGAGGCCAGTGTTACCATGTTACAAAGCCACACACAGCCCCTGGTGTCTGCCTGGCGGGGGAAGCCACACCCACAGCCTGCTGCGGTGCGGAAGGAAAGTTTCCACTCCAGCCCCCAGCACGAAGTGCAGATGCTAGGCTGGATGGCCTCTGGAATACTCAGCTCTGGCCCTCCTGAGTTCTTGACTCAGACCCTGCCTTTGCGGCAGAATGTCTCCTGTGATCGCCCCTGCAGCCTCTCTGAGTCACCACTCAGCAGGTAGGACCCACTCCCTCCTGCTGCTGGTCCACCTTCCGAGCCCCATCTAGGCCTTCTCCCACTTCCTTGTGCACAAGACCACCTGGGATCTGGTTAAAATGCAGATTCTGACTCAGTCACTTGAGGCCCGTCTGAGCCTGCATCTCTAACACACTCTCCAGTGGTGTCCGTGCTTTTGCTTCTGGGGCAAGGTTTCAGGTTGCAAGGTCTCTAGTACCCATCAAGGAATACTTTTTTTAACCCAATTCACATTACTGCCTCAGGGAATTTGGGAAAGTCATTCTTACATAGGTAGGAAAGCCCAGGGAGCAGGACTGTCCAGCCTGTGCCAGGGGAGAATCGGGAACCTATCTTCTCTGCAGAGAGGCCCCTCACAGCTGCATCCCCACCCACATGGTTGTAGCACGTGTCATCAACACCTACACGTACACACGCACACGCACACGCACACGTGCACACACGCAGAGAAGAATGGGGCCTGGTGCCTTACAGAACCACACTGTTGAGTACGAGGCACTTTCTAAACCAAAATGCTTCCCAAGAGAAGGCCGCGGCGTTTTCACTCAAGAAAGGCTGGAATTCTTGGTATTTTGGGAGGGGCTGCAGGGGCAGAGGCAGTGGTGGCAGTACAGAGGAGACAGGAGAAGGTGGGTGGAGACACCGGGGTGGCAGAAGGGCTTCTGGCTCCCGGGAGGTGTGGTTGGCCACCAAGGGCTAGTGTGACAGTAACCTCTCCACAGGTAACCTCTGCTGCAGTCTACCGGGCATGTCCATTTCCTCTTCTCAGAAGGCATCAGGAGCCTTGGCGCTAGGTGACTTGCTTCAGGTGGCCTGAATCAGGGATCCAAGGGGCCACCCAGAGTCCGTGTCACTGTTGCCTGAGTTGGCTCAGAAGCTAGATGGGCGACATGGAGTAATCCTGCCTCTCAACGCCTCCCCTCGGAACAAGGAAGAGGGCAAGAGGGAGAAAGGGTCGTTCGCGGGACGTCTGCTGAAACTGTGGTCCCTGGGGCCAATGAGGGGCTGTCCATTGACAACTTTGGTAACAGGGAGAGGAGAGGTCTCAGCACAACCGCTGCGCCAGCCCCTTCCGGGCAAAGTGCAGAACTGACTACAAATGGGGTTTAGAGAACCACAGCCCTAAGTACACACTGGGAAGGGTTATGACGCTAAACGCAATCACAGGAGTCCCAGGGGACACGCAATGCTCCCAGCTCTCTCCTGGGCCCAGCACACACGTACTCACCAGACATATACACACATGTTAATACAGAGAACACACATGTTAATACAGAGAATCTAACCCGAATACACATCAGCTAACCCTATGTACACGCATACACACAGACATGGACACACAGAAACACATACACTCGGTGATACACACACAGACAGCACACATATAGATCCACATTCACATACAACACATGGACACACACACAGACACACACATGCACACACATATACAGAGCCACACAAGCACACGCAGACACACACAGGCACACGCAGACACACGCAGACACACACAAGCACACACAGACACATGCAGACACACACATGTGCACACCTAGAGAGAGAGAGAGCCACACAAGCACACACAGACACACGCAGACACACACAGACACACGCAGACACACACAGGCACACACAGACACACACAGACACACACAAGCACACACAGACACACGCAGACACACACAGACACACACGTGCATACCTAGAGAGAGCCACACAAGCACACACAGACACACGCAGACACACACAGACACACGTAGACACACACAAGCACACACAGACACACACAGACACACACAAGCACACACATGCGCACACCTAGACAGAGCCACACAAGCACACATAGAGCCACACAAGCACACGCAGACACACACAGACACACACAGACACACACATGCAGACACAGACAGACACACACATGTGCACAACTAGACAGAGCCACACAAGCACACATAGAGCCACACAAGCACACGCAGACACACACAGACACACGCAGACACACACAGACACACACAAGCACACGCAGACACACGCAGACACACGCAGACACACGCAGACACACACAGACACACGTAGACACACACAGACACACACAGACACACACAGACACACACAAGCACACACATGTGCACACCTAGACAGAGCCACACAAGCACACATAGAGCCACACAAGCACACACAGACACACACAAGCACACACAGACACACGCAGACACACGCAGACACACACAGACACACGCAGACACACACACAGACACATGCAGACACACACAGACACACACATAGTCAGAGCCACACAAGCACACACAGACACACACAGACACAGACACACATGTACACATACATATTTTCACACATACATATGGACACAGGGACACATAAAAATACTGACACAGATATACATGCATGGACGTATACATACATGCATATATACACACATGAACACACACGTACATAGAGACACGTGCATAACACACGTACACATGACACACAAAGACCTGTATGTACAGACATATCCCCAGATGCACACATACGCAGACAGACACACAGACGTAGACACACACACACAGACATGCACACAAATGCACACAGACCCTTACAGACACACACACATACACACATATTTATGCACACACAGACACAAATGTACATGCTTACACATATACACACCGACACATGTACACATGTACACAGGTGTACATTAAGAACACACACAGACGTGCACACGACGCAACCTCCCCTCCAGCCCTCTTCTCCACTCCCTCCACAGACCATGGGCGCCATGGCAAGCCGGTATGTCACCTGCAAACTATCTTCCCTTGTCACATTTCCTTCCAGCCAAACTACATCATGTGAGCACCGGACTTGGGCTCAGAGCCCTGGACTTGTTAGCTGTGTGCCACCGGCAAGGCTTTTTAACCTCTTAAGAGTCCGTTTCCTCGTCTGGATCACGGCAGGATCATCCCTGCAGACTCGCTATATACATCTTAGCTGACAGAACAGCTGGGAAAGGGCCTGGGAAGCTGTCAGGTGTGGTGCTATGTCGCTACGGACAGCCAACGGCAACAACTGCAAGAATGGGTTGCAGACGTCATTAATGGGGACACACGCCAGACTCCCGGGGCTTCCGTGGCGCTGGCTTGGCTGCACCCTTCTTAGCAGAAGGCTCCCTTTCTGGCCCCCCGGTCTGCCCCTTGACAGGGAGGAGCATGTGATCTTGCTTCGCATGTCCCTCCTTGTCGCAGCCTCACTCCCAGAGGAAGTCCGGGCCGGTGTTGTCTCTCTGCTCTCAGATAATTACACGTTTATCTCCTTGGCCAGGATGCCTGGCATCACAACCACTGTGGCTGCACTCTCAGCTTCCAGACCACTGCCCTCTTGAGGATACAGCCTGTTAAGTTGTTACCAAGGTCCCAGGGGTGCCGCCATGAGAAAGGGACAGCAGAGAGCTAGCAGGAATTCCCACAGTGCTTACAGGCTGCCTGGGAACTCACTTGCTTATTCACTCAGCAAGCCTTCACTGAGCCTCTGTTACTTGCCAGGCTCTGCACTGGGCCCAGGAAAGACACGGTCCTGGTCCCCAAGGAGCGCCCTGTAGAGGACGCAGAGGTAGAGAGAAGCAGACGTAGAACGTGTGCTGAGGGCTGTAACAAGTGGGGAAGTTTCTGATGGCGGTAGCATCACCATGAAGGTTCGTGGAGGAGGCTATGCTGGAGGGGAGACCTGAAGGGTGAGCAGGACTTAGTTGGCCACCAGAGGATTCTGGGAGCTAGGAGGGGGACTTCTAGGCAGAAGGAACAGCATGTGTGTGCAAAGGCACGGGGGTGTGAGGGGACAGCAGGAAGCTTGGTGTGGCTGGAGCAGCAGGTCCACAGTGCGTGCGCTCTTACCTGTGTCTGTCCTGTTTCCCAACCAGACTGTAAATTCCTTGAGGGCAGAGGTCATATATTTTGATTTGATTCTAAGTGACTTGATAAACATTTACTAAGAAGATGTGGCATACAGGGCACCATGTTTTTCCTTAAGGAAAGGTCAAAGACAAGGTCAAGAGTGAGTTCCTGCCCTGAAGGGGTTTGCAGTCTGGGGAGGGAGATGACACACCCGCTCGGAACCACAGAGTGAGGCAGGACACGCAGGAGGCCGAGTGGAAACACAGAAGTTTGGGAAGTCTGAGGGTGGGATAGGAAAGAGATTGATGCCAACCGGGAGGGATCAGGGAAAGTTTATGAAGGAGGTGGTGTTGAGCTGCTCTTAAATGTCAATGGGAGAAATGGTGGGAAGTTTATCTTTACAAGTAGAAGGGCTGGCATATGTGAAGTCACAAGGTTTGAAAATGCAGCTTAGTTCTGGAATAACAGAGAAACTCCTGTAGCAGTGATGTCAGGCAAATGGATACTAAGTGTGTGTGTGTGTGTGTGGGGGTGGTGGTGGTGGTGGAGAGAGTAGGGTGGGGAGGGGGCTAGAAAGTAACCAACAACAGCTAACCCTATGTAACCTTTACTAGGGGCTGGTCCTTCACACATGACATATGCTCGCAGAGTTTACTACATATACTCGTATGGTCTTTACCTCACCAAGAAGTAGATTCCATTATATTCCTCAAGGTATTTGAGGCACAGAGACACAAAACAACTTCCTTAGGTCACACAGCTAGTAAGCAGCAGAGCAAAGATTTGAACTTAGTCCAAATCCAGGGTCTGCTCTGAACACCAGGCTTCTTCTCGGATGGTGATGATGAGGTTGTGGCCGGTACTGTCGAGCGCCTGCTCCCTGCCTTCATTCCCTGGCTCTTGCTGGCAGAGTTCTGCACTCGTTTGGGTGTCTGAGCCTTTCTACTAGACTCTGGGGAAACGTCAATGAGTTTAAGCCAGTTCTCTTGCCCTTGCCAGTTGATTAAGAAAGAGGCACATGACCTAATCCTGGCCAATGAGAGGAGAGAATTCTGCTGGGAAACTTGGGTAAAAAAATTCTTCTCCTCTAATGAAAAGGTGCAACCATGAAGAAGTGACTTAACTTGTCTGGTATGGTGTTATTATAGGGGCCCCTTGAACTGCAGCAGTCACCTCCCTGGTCACGAGGGGAGCCTCGCTGAAGAAAGCGGAGTCTAGAGACATGGAGAACCCAGGGCAGCACATTGAGCCAGACCGCGCCACCTCTGGCATCCCCTGCGTGGGACATCCTGTGGGGTGAGATCACTCACCTTCCTGGCTGAAGCCAGGTGTGGGTTTCTGCTCCTTATAGCCCAAACATCATCTGATGCTTCAGGAGGTAAGCCTTAACGGGGGTTCCTCACAGAGTCTAGCATGATGTCTTATAACCAGGCGGCAGCAACTGGGGAGCGGGGTCTCTTCAGGGTCCCCACAAATCACAGATCACAGAAAATCCTCCCCACTCCACAACAAAATCCAGCGACTGAAGGGTTGGGGAAGGGAGTGGAGAGTCAACGGGCCTGGGCTCTAGATGTAGCTTTATCCTCAACCTGCTGTGTGACCTTGGGGAAGTCATGCCCTTCTCTGAGTCTTAGCTTCATTATCTGTCACATGAGCAGGTGAAACTAGACATTCGTTTAGGGTCTTTCAGTCTTGTGTCCCTGACAAATTGTCATCTGTCTAACATCACGGAAGCTACTTTAATAAAAACAAACAAACAAAAAAAATGAAGTGGGGGCTGGACGTAAGGGTGGCTGAAGTCGGGGGTGGTGGATGAGCAGTTTATTGCAGGGGTTGCCTCTGTGTCACCAAGTCTAGCTCAGAAAAAATGTTTTGTCTACAGAAGTGGAGCAGAAGGGGTTGGAATTGTCCCATTTTTGTTGAGAACAGGGAGGGGAGTGATGGGGAGATGGTGGAATTTGAGGTGACTTCTCACTTGCATGGCGAATCAACTTGGAGGGCCACAGAGAGAAGACCCTGCGTCTCAGTATAGGGCAGCGGTAGGAGTGCGGAGGGCGGACACCGCAGCCGCTACCCGAGTTCTCCCATCCCTCTGGTGACGCATCCCGCCGCCCATGGAGCAGCCTCACTAACTGCACAGCTAGGAATGCTGGATTGCTTCAGGCAGTGACATCTGTCTTACATTCATTTCCAAAGCAACCACTAGGCTACATTTTAAGATGTAAAACATTTCTTCAGAGGTTCCTTTTGATCTCTCTTTTGTCCCCCTGCTCTAACCTACATCTTGGACTCAGTTTATCGCTGCTGCTATCTGGTTGCTGGGTCCCCTCACCAGCCCCATCCTGCCACTGTACTCTGGATATTCCACCCAGGCGGGCATCCTTCCTGAAAATGCTCTGAAATGGACTTTTCTAATTTTAATTCTCATGCCACCCACATCTTTGTTTTCCAAGCAGATTGGTATCAGATGAGAGTCAGAAAGGCAATCTGACAATGAATTCAAACTGAATTATGAGGAACTGCCAGCTTTTTGCTAACAGTACCTTCCCTTCCCTTTCTTTTTTTCTTTTTCTCTCTTCTTCCTTCCTTCCTTCCTTCCTTCCTTTCTTTTTTTTTTTCCTCCCTTCTTCCACCCCTCCTATCCTCTTCTTTCCTTTCCAAGAGAAAGTTTGCCAAACAGAATAATCTCTAATTGTTGAAAATGTTGGTACCATAACAGAATTGAAAAGGCCACTTTCTGTCAGAGTAACAGAAACATCAGAGGAGGTAGGCCTTGGGATACATGTTCAACTTTCTCTTTTATGTGCCTGTTTTTTGTTAACTTCTACACAGTCAGTATATAAAACTGGCTTCCAGAAGCTACAGGTCTAATGTGCTTAACCTGAGAATGTTAAAAATATCCTCAAGTTGGCATTTACACTTGTCTGGAGGTGGAGAGAAGTGAGATTGGGTGACTTTGACAGCCTCTATCATGAAGGAAGCAGAGACCCAGCTTGTCTAGGCTGTTTTGGGATTTGGATCTTCATCAGCCCGCCACCATCCCAAAAGCTTTATATGTATTAATACA
Source organism: Perodicticus potto (assembly GCA_963574655.1). NCBI lineage: Eukaryota > Metazoa > Chordata > Mammalia > Primates > Lorisidae > Perodicticus > Perodicticus potto. The sequence continues at coordinate 47,599 of CAUYRH010110236.1, forward strand.
TTAATCCTCTCAAACCAATCACTGTGGTAGGCACTATTATTATCTCCATTTTACAGAAGGGAAAACCGAACCACAGAGTGTTAAGAATCATGTCAAGGTCATACAGTAGCAGAGATGATTTCAAAGCCAGGCAGTGTGGCCCTAGGGCCTGTGTGTATGATTCTACAGCCATCTGAAACCTATCATACGGGTGGAATTTGCCCCTCATATCCTTTCTCTCATGCTGGGTCATGGTGGTTTAAGGTCCTGCTTTTGTCTAAACCTTTTCCTATTCTTCCCATCAAAACAGCCTATTCCATGCTCTATCCATCCTGTCTTGTGAAATGCAAATGTAACTAACCAACACTAAGATATAAAAGGTGAATGAATGTTGGGCTGCAGTTATTGAATAAACTCTTTTCGCTGGCTTATTCCATGTCTCGATACTATGCAGAGTAAAAAGATCAGTGGCATAGGATTCCTCCTTCAAGGAGCTCATAGTCAAGTTCAAAGGATGACTGTAAATAACAATGCTGGATAGAAGAGGATGTGAGTCACAAGATAGATTAAAAACAAACAAACAAATGAAAAACCCAAAAACTAATAATAAAGAAAAGGAAGAGATTACCACGTGGGGGTCTGCTCTGGAGGGGATGATATAGCTTTGAATTTGACTTTGAGGCCTGAGTTGAGGAAAAGAGCAAGAGTAAAATCCTAGAGATGGAAAGGGATTTGAAGGCTGGAAAATGACCCTGTTAGGTTGGGGCAATGGGAACAGGAAGCAGAGCAAATAGCAGGGAGTAGGGGTTGGGGTTTCGGCAAAACCAGTGTTTGGGTATAGACTGCACAGGTTGGCTTTCACCATCTAGATGCCACATGCAAAATTGTGCAGTGATGTTTTGACAACAGACCTTTAGATCATTGATTCCCAAATTGACTTCCCTAACTACACGAGGGAAAGGATACCCAGCAAAGTGCTGGAAAGACGGAAGACACCGGGTAATCATTGTGCATATTCTTGGAGCAACATTTTTATTTGATAGATAGTATTTTAAAACACTGCTTTCATAAGAAAACAAACATGGATAAATTATGGCATAAAGTATAATTTGCTATTATTTTTTCAGCAAAAGCAGGAGCCTTTAGATGGATCTTTGGGGCTACAATTTGAAGGAAGTGACAGTCAAAATATTTATCCACCAGTATGAGCTGCAGTGAGTATCAGAACAGGAGCAGGGTCTTGGAGGACCCTGCAACACCGGGGTTCAACCTTTTAGTTGCTGGATTGTGGAGTGGATGGTACCCCTGAGGCAGAAGGGTCTTGGAGGACCCTTGCGACACCAGGGCTTAACTTTTAGTTGCTGGATTGTGGGGTGGATGGGACCCCTAAGGGAAGGGCTGGGGCAGCAGCAAGAGGAGACCCTGGAGGGCTCAGGACAGCATCCATTTGCCACCTGGTAGGAAAATGTTTCAGTATTTTAACAACCAGCTGGATATCTGCTCTGGCCAGCCTCCCAGAAATCCCAGGGAACCCACCAGCTTTTATCTTCTGTTCAGGAAACGCTGAGGGAAACTTGGGGGAACATTGTTTTGACCTAAGAAGTGACTTCGTATATGAGCTGGGGAGATTTTCCAGAGTGTAGCATGGCCTGGATCACAGTGTCCAGGTGGCCATCTCCTTTCCCCTTGCTGATGGCCTGGCCCACCTGGCCTGTCCAGTATGAATACAGACAAGTGAGTTCCTATCTCAGAAGAGTGGCTGCCATGGCATAATTCTCCTGTAAGAGAGCAGAGCTCACTCCATTGGGTGCACCCAATTCCACCTATAAGTATTTTTTTCACAAGTGCTTTGGAGGAATAAAAAATCCATCCAGACTCTTTGCAATACATCAAGGATACTTGAATGCATTTGAAATATAATGAGTATGCAGCCATAAAAGACATGCCTCATAAGAATCTTTTGAAAGAAGAAATGAAACAAATGATCCTGCCTTTGTATACTGTCTCTCTGAAGCAGCAATGAGTCCCCCAGTGTTCTCCCCAAATCACAAGCTCAGGTATAAATTACAATTGGTGATCAGGCTTTTGCATAGGAAGCGCCATTATTAACGTGAAGCAGATGGACCGTCCACCCTTGGCCTGCCCACATCATGCAATGTCTCACACTAGCTTTGGTGTGTGGGCAGGGATACAAACCACTTCCCAATATGCAGCAGAGAGCTGCTGCACACAGTACCCTAGCCTGTGTTGGCCATGCAACCCAATTCTGGCCAATGAGATATAGGGCGCAGTCTGCTGGGGCTTCTGAGAAAGCCTTTCCTGTGTCCTAAAGAGGGGAAGATGGAGATTTTGCCTTCCCCTTTTTTACAGCTTCAGACACTCAGGTTACATAAGAATGGTGCCGGAACTGTGAAGCCACCTTGGGAACAGAGTTGAGACATGCGCACATACACCATCCAGGCTTCCATGCTGCTACAAATCTCAGTGGTTAAGCACAAAAGGTTCATCTATCATTCCCTTAAGGGCCATGGAGTGTTGGACATCCCTCCTCTGTCTTGTGATTATATCAGTGTGACTTCCAAGGTCAGAATAATGGGATTGCATGAGCTGTGTTCAAGGTCAGGCCTGGAGGTGGCTGATATCACTTCTACCCATATTCCAGGGGCCAGACCCCACTGAACTCCACAGGGGCCTGAGAAATGAGGTCTCCCAGTGGGCACTTACAGCATTGCCTCTGCCACAACTCCTTTCCTTTTCTTTCTTTTTCTTTTCTTTCTTTTTTTTTTTTTTTTGAAACAGAGTCTTGCTCTGTTCCCCACATCAGAGTGCAGTGGTGTCATCATAACTCACTGCAACCTCTAACTCATGGGCTCTAGTGGTCCTTTTGCCTCCTGAGTAGTTGGAACTACAGGTATGTGGCAGCATTAAGAGATAGAGTCTCACTATGTTGTCCAGGTTGGTCTCCAACTCCTAGCCTCAAGTGATCCTCCTGCCTCAGCCTCCCAAAGTGGTGGGATTACAGGTGTGAGCTATCGCACCCAGCATTTACCACACTTCCTAATTGGTACACAATCTTATCTATCTTTCCTCTACCAGAAAGTCTTTCACTTACTCCACAAATCTTCATTGCACTTATTTGTGACAGGTTAGCTCTGGGGATTATAAAATAGAAGACTTGGCTATCTCATACACACTTGCAACCCCAGTCCTCAGAGGATCCAGCATATAGGCAACACTAAACAAATTACTAGATAATCATATTAATAATACTAAAATATGCATAGATATTTTGTCATCCATGCATCATACTTACCCTAAAGAAGCTTTGTGTCTAGCTGGGGGTCAGATGACAAGACACCTGTAGCACCTCTCCCAGAGGCAGCAGACATATGGGCGTGGGGGGAAGGCTCAGAGGGTCAAAGACTAGCTTGGCCTGAAGAAATCAGGGAAGGCTTCAGAGAGGAGACTGCACGTGGCCAGGGTCTGGAAGGATGAAGAATTTGCCAAGCAGAGAAAGAAAGTGAGGTAGGAAGCTTGGGAACCCCAAAGACCATGTGCAAATGCATGGCATTAGAAGGTCTGGCTAGAGGCCAGAGCCAAGATGCCTCTGTGTGTCTGGAGGGTAGAGGTGGAGGGGCAGCTTTGGGGATGGGGACGGGGACCCTAAGGCTCTGAGGCAGCCGTTCTCAATTCTGGTGATCCATTAGCATCACTTGGGTGGCTTTGAACAAAATACCAATGCTCGGCGCCTGTGGCTCAAATAGCTAAGGCACCAGCTACAAACACCTGAGCTAGCGGGTTCAAATCCAGCCTGGGCCCACCAAACAACAATGACGGCTGCAACCAAAAAATAATCAAGTGTAGTGGTGGGCGCCTGTGGTCCCAGCTTCTTGGGAAGTGGAGGCAAGAGAAAGCTTAAGCCCAGGAGTTGGAGGTTGCTGTGAGCGGTGATGCCACAGCACTCTACCCAAGGCAACAGCTTGAGGTTCTGTCTAAAAAAAAAATACCAATGCTCAGGCTCCACTCCAAAGCAATGAAATGAGATCCTCTGCACTGGGCCTGGGCATAAACACTTTTTAAAAGCCCCTCACATTATTCTAATAGGCAGCTGGGTCTGAGCACCATTGATCCAGAGGTAGGTCGGGGCCAGATTATAGAGTCTTACTCAGAAACTGAAATGCAACTTTGTAGAAAAATGCCTCTCCTCCATCCATGGTCTCAGACTCCTGAAAAGGAAGCCCTTTAGGATCAGGTCAGGGGAGAAAAGAGCTGCCAAAATGTTTCTTTGTCATTATTTTTTCCTTTGCTTGTTGGTCCTTGCCTGCCCGGGCAGTCTCCCTTTTCCCTTACCTGTGGCACCCTAGGATCTGGGGAACAGCTGTTCTGACAGCCGGCAGAAACATTCCCAGCCTCTGGACACTCCTGAGACCAAGGCAGGGCAGATGCCAACTTCCGTCCTGCTCAAGTGCCAGGTTTAGGGAGGCCCATATGCCCGGAGCTTCCGGCTCCTGGGCCTCACTTGGTGTACAAATAAGATCCTCTTTCGTGCAGTACACCACGGATCCTACATCCCTGTAGGATTCTGGACAATACTGCGTGAGCTGGGTTTGGTCACTTACACACTAGATATTTACAGGGTCTCTCATTTTGGTACCTTTCTCATTAGAGTCTGCCATCGCAAGACAATACCTGCTTTCTCTTCTGCAGCAGGTTCTCTGGGCTGTCTGCTTCCTCTTGTCAGCTGAGCATGCAGACTCATTTGATGGCCAGCAACAGTAAATCTTCTCCAGAACCAGTTGCAGCACACATCTAAAGCCAAGGAAGAGTTTTGTTTGCCTTTGCTGGTGTGGCAAATGGCAACATCTCAGCACCCAGAAGCCTCCCATGAAATTCAGTCACTGGTTCTGTGGTTGCACGGCAGACATGAGGCTTTGGTTCCGAGGCATTGTCACTGACTCTGCTCTTTGGGGTGGCACTTTTCTCAGGTTGGATTTCCAGTTTTTGAATGGTGTTTGTTTCTACATTCATTCATTCATTCATTCACTCAGCAGGTATTCTGATTATCTACCTACTTATGTCTGCCCATAGCTCTGAGCTGGGCATGCAGAGGTGAATTATGGCACAAGTGGGAGCAGCACAGGGGAGAGAGTGGGCTGAGTCCTGTTCTAGACCATGCTAGCTGAGTGACTGGCAAGTGGTTCCCTTGCCTCTTGGGTAAAGGTCATCCTCAGTGGAAACTAGACCAGTGGTTTTTCAAACTGGTTCCGAAGGGCCTCTGCATCCACTGCAGAGGACAAGGGGCTGTAGTGTGAGTGGGCTCTGTCCCCGACTCCCTCTTCAACTATGGCCAGTTCTTTAATGGGTCAACTTGGCTGGGCCATGGTACCCAAATATTTAGTGGAACATTCTGGATGTTACTAAGAGGGTTTCTTTCATGTGTATATATGTAAAATTAACATTTAAATTGTGGACTTTGCATAAAGCTGTTTGCCTCCTAATATGTGTGGGCCTCATCTAACCGAGGAAGGCCTAATAGAACAAACACTGACCTCCCCAAGCAGGAAGGAATTGAGCTAGCAGATGGCTAATTGTACTAACTGCCACACAGTCACTTCCCTGAGCCTCCGGCCTGACAGCCTACCCTACGGATTTTGGACTTGCCAGCTTTCATAATTGCATGAGTCAATTCCTGAAATACATTTCTCTTTAGATATATACATCCTATCAGTTCTGTTTTTCTAGAGTACTCTGACTTCACCTGAAAAAGATTTACCGACTGGACAGAACTTTACAAACTATCAGGCTAGAAGATCGTAAGGTCCTTTCTCAGTTCCACTAGGGTTTTAGTTTTTGGCTTGTAACGCTAGATGTTTTTGTCCTGACTTTAACGCACTGCCTTGCTTCAAGTACTGGCTTCTCTGCTCTCCTGTAGACTTTTGGGCCACTCTGACTTTCGGATGCAGCCTTCCCCTTGATTCCAGTCATCTGCCTGGTTTGGGCCTTGGTTGTCTGGGTCCCGGCTTAACAGAAGTTGCAATTTAAATGTACCTAGTGATTTACTATTTCCAAAGTGTGCTGCATTTATTTTTACATTATTTCTATTTAAGCTTCGCGGTGCCCATTGTACAGATTAAGATGTTGAGGTTAGGATGGTTTAAAGGACTTGTTCAAGGTCAATTGGTAATTGACAGACCCAAGAAATGAATGTCTTTGGGCTTAAAATCCCAAATGTTTCTCTATATGCCGTGCTGCCAGGCCATTTAATCTGTTGCAGGGAAGAGACCTCTAGCATTTCCTGTTCCTCCAGAGGAGGGGAGCTAGAGACACTACCCTCAGGAGGAGACTGTCTTATTTCCTGATTTGCAGAACGAGCAGGCAAAAGGACCCTTGTAGTCATGAAAGGTGACCTCACATGAACCACAGCAGCTGCTCATCAAGCAGACACCCTCAGAGTTGGCCGGGTTTCTGAGCTCTTGCTGGCAGAGTGTCCGTGATTCATGGCAATGTGGGGACTTTACGAGTCTGTGATAAAACAGTAATCATCAGCTGTGAGGTTGACATGAGATTATGGAGCTGCGAGGTTGAATTGAGTTACTGCGCTTTCCCTGGGCTGTTCACCAAAGGCAGTGTTGCCCTAGTGAGCTATCACTGGGTATAGGGCTCAGGGTGCAATCTCACCAAGATGCCATTTCTAGGATGGGGTCTGGCAGCGGGCTGGGGGATGAGGTGCTCCTGTCCCTGAGTGGTAACCTCGGGCCTCTGTTGTGCTGTGTGTGCTTGTTATTTGGGGGACTTCCCTTCCTTTCATATTCCACTTCCAATCTATGTCCCTCAACACCCTCTCTGCTATGTCTGAGGTCCACACTGGCCCATCACACATCTATTTTTGTGCAGTCGCCTCCCATCAGGCCTCTCTGCTTCCCCCTTGCCCTCTACCCCACAGCCTATTCTCAGCACAATGCCAAGAGTGATCCTCTTCAAAGCTGTTTCTTTTCTGCTCAAAACCCTGTTATGGATCCCCATTTCCAGCAAAGTGAAAGTCAAGGTGTTGGCAGCATTGTATGGACCCTCCCTATCACCTCCCTGCCCTCTTCTCCAGCACCTTCCCCTCCACTCACTCAGCCCTTGCCATAGCGTCCTCGCTGCTCTTCAAACACATCCAGCTCATCTCACCCCTCTCAGGGCTTTGCGCAGGCTGTTCTCTCTGCTTGAATACTCTTCCCCTGGATATTTGTGTGGCCTGGGAGGCTGACTCTGCCCACCCTATTTAAAATTGTGATATGCCTTTCACAACACCCCAACTCTCTTTTCATGCTCTATTTGTTATTAATATATATTATATTACATTAATCATTGTCTCTCTCCCCTCATGGAATGTAAACTATAGGAATGCAGGAATTGTATTTATTTTGTCACTGATGTGTGTCAAGTGTGTAATAGGTGCCCAATTAATGTTTGTGGAATGAATAAACAAGGGGTTATGGTTTTGGACCAACGACCCTTTGAGGACCAGAATTTTATTTCTCCATTAGACTGAAATTCCCCTAAGGAAAAGGCTGTGTCTTCCCTTTCAGGGGGAGTTTCAAGAGTGGAACCCCTTACTTGATTTTACTATGTCCTTTGGCCCTTCCCTGGACCAAAAGACTTTGCAAACTTCAGCCCGAGAGTGGGGTGACATTAGGCAAGGATCCTCACAGGCTTGGGGCCTGGGGTCCACCCATGACAACTGGGTCCTGCATGCTTCCCTTCGCTGAGCTGATGCTGGCCCTCCCCACCACCCCCTGTCTGTGGCCTAAAGTGCTAAGGGTCTGATTCAGGGGCAGCAGTTCTAAGGCCTGGACCCCTGCCTAGTTTCTTTCTTCTGCTTTTATGTAGCCCTGATGAGCATCCAGCACTTTTTTTTTTTTTTAATTAAATCATAGCTGTGTACATCAATGCAATCGTGGGGTACAATGTGCTGGTTTTATATACAATTTGAAATGTTCTTTTTTAATTTTTATTTATTTATTTTTTTAATAATTTTATTAAATCATAATTGTGTACATTGGTGCAATCATGGGGCACAATGTACTGACTTCATATACAATCTGAAATATTTTGGTTGTACTGTTAAACATAGCCTTCATGGCATTTTCTTAATCACTATATGAAGACATTGATATTCTACATTTAATAAGTTTCACCAGTAATACAGGATAGTTTTAATGCACTAAAAATAACCTGTGCTTTGCCTACTCATCCCATCCTCCTCCCAAACCTTGATAATAACTGATCTTTTCACTGTCACCATAGGCTTGCCTTTTCCAAAGTGTTATATGGTTGGAATCATATAATATGTTGCCTTCTCATATTAGCTTCTTTAACTTAGCAATATGTATGTCTTTTCAGTTAGCCAAATGCGCATATGTTTTTCCATGTCTTTTTGTGGTTGGATAGCTCCTTTTTAAAATTAAATCATAGCTGTGTACATTAATGCAATCATCGGGTACAATGTGCTGGTTTTATATACAATTTGAAATATTTTCATCAAACAGCATTCTATTGTCTAGATGTACCACAGTTTATTTCTCCACTCATTGATCAAGGAGCATCATGGTTGTTTCCAAGTGTTGGCAATTTTGAGTAAAGCTACTGAAAACAGCTATGTGCAGATTTTTATGTGGAGGCAAGTTTTTACCTTATTTCATTAAATACCAAAGTGTGCAATTGCTGGATAGTAACAGTATGTTTAGCTTATGTAAGAAACTGTTCAAGTGTCTTTGAAGATCTTTTGTCGTTTTATTGTTGATTTTGGTAAAAAGCTATACATTTATGTATTTCTGACACATAAGTCATATTTATATATTCTAAATGATTTTATGTATTATAGATATTAGTTCTTTGTGCATGCATATGTTTATAGGTTTTCAATAGCTTGTCTATCTACTTTCCCAAGGGTATCTTTTGATGAGCAAAATATTTTTCATCTTTATGAAATCCAACTTATAATTTCTTTCTTATATAGAAAAAAGGTAGAAACTTCATAGCTTTGACTGTCTTGTTAGGTCTATTATACATCTAAAATTAATGTTTATAAATGGAATGAGGTAAATTTTTAGGTTCATTTTTTCCATATAGCTGTATTATATTCCAAAAGGAGGAAATCAATAGTATCAACAGTAATTTACATTCCTAACCCCACAGTCTTTATTTCTGAAAATTGATCTCCACAAAGGTAATGAAGGTACCTTGCAGAAATGGCTGATTCCAGAGTTTGAACAATAAAGTATAAGATGTGTCTGGAATATCATATTGTCACAGAAGGAGAGGGCTTTAAGGAATCAGGTGAGCTTGACAAAAGAATACAGGATCCCGCTTAAAGGGTTTCAAGTGGGCAAATGTAGGAAATTTGAATATTGACATGAATAATGGTGGTAATGGATTATAATACATTGAATGAAATAGGAATCCAGAAGTCAATACCAACATAAATAAATGCATGTATAAAAAAAGAATGGAAACCACTCATTTACAGTAGAATTTAAACTAATATTAACTACCTCTTAATAGTTACAAAATAATTTAACTTTGGGGAGAAATCTAGCAGAAACCATCTTAAGCAAGTGATAAGTTACCACCAACAGTGGTGGAACATGTTGACATTGTGTACCTTCTGATATGATGCACTAAGAAAACACAGCAACATTTCTGTGATATACCTGCTAAAATGTGTACTGTGATTTTTATAATGGAGAAATACCAAGATTTGAGGGACATTTTCAAAGTTACTAGCCTGCACATTTCAACTGTCAAGGTTATGGCAATGAAAGACTAAAGAAACTGTTCCAGACTGAAAAGACTAAAGAGACATGACAACTAAATGCAATACATGATCCAGAATTAGATCTTGGAGGTAAAAATTTCATTTTGGACACAAGTGGAGACAATCTTAATGGGGTCAGTATATTAAGTAGTAATAATTTATCCTGTTATTCCCCTTGATTTTAATATACTGTGGTTTTATAAGATGGTGTACTTGTTTTAAGTACATACCCATTAACATAATAAGTGGAAATGAGCCTTTATGTTTTTGTAACTCTCCAAATGGTTCAGAAAAAAATGATAATACTAACATACACACACACACACATACACACAAACACACACATACAAATACTTGCATAGAGAGAAAGATAAACCAAATATGGTAAAATGTTATCAATGGGTTCTCCTAGGGGAAGGATATATAGGAACTTACAACATTCTTGCAAGTTTTGATAAGTTTGAAATTATTTCAAAAAGTTTAGAAAGAATAGATATTAATAATTAATGTGTGGAAAGAATTTCACCATGTAAAACTTACTGTAACATTCATTTTCTTACTTAATTCTGTGAGGAGTCATTTTTACTCACATTTTACAAATATGGAAAGATAAGGAAATTGGGATTTTCTGAGATATTCAAATCTACCTCTGGAGCAGATATTCCCATCCCATGTTTAGTGTTTACTTACAATGCCATGCTACCTTTGAAGAAATGTCTTATGTTGCCTTGTGCAAGTGTCTCATCTCCTCTGGACCATCACTTCCTCGTTGTGTATTTTCATTAGTAGACCAGTCTGCAGGTTTTTTTCCTCACTTGGCAACATTGGAACCTTAGAGGAAATTACTAGCACTGTCTCTTCCAATTATAAATTTCTGTGATCCCATTCCCATTTTTTACAAATAGTGGTATGCTGGCAGGAACCAGTATGAGATTTGAGGAAGAGGCTGGGGATCAGCCTTATATAGAATATACCTCCTCTCACTCAAACAGGATTTTTCTTCAAAGAACTAATTTCTTTACTGATGGAAATAGTCACTGAGTGTTTAGGAGAAACCAAGGAGCCTGTAGGAAGCTAGGAGGAAAGCCCAGGGGATCTGAGCGAAGACGTTCAGACTCAGGTGAAGGCAGATAAGAGAAGCTCTTAGGCTAAAGGTTAAACTTGTTTCCCAACTCCCAGATGTCTCTGGGGCTGCTAGCCTCCCCAGCAGGACTGCCATGGTCTATAGTTAGGAAAGAAGATTTGTGGAGGTAGAATCGCCCCTTTATTTTGTGGGAGGATTGTGTATCCACATCCTAAATGTAGCATGGATTATCTTTAGATTGACAGGAAAAATAGAAAATATGCAAAGTCGATTTTTGAAATGTGATAATGGATGTGTTATTTTCCCCTAAAAATTTTCTCATTATGAGAGGAGCATGTTTCGAACTGACAGAAAGCAGGACCTCAATCAGACCTTACTTTATACTTCCTACTACTTATTCAAGAGAAAACATATTTTTAATTTAAACTTCATAAATTTACAGATACAGGGCTAATTTAAGAGGTGTGAATTAACTACACATTAAATTTAAATTCAGGTAGTAACTATAGTTGCACCTGCACTATTAAATCCAAGTTCTACAGTGAACATTAATATGTAGTTTACATATAGAACATGATATTATGCTAGATACTTTTACATTTTTTGATAAAAAGACAGAAGCTCAGAAAAATTAGATGACTTGCTCAAGCCATACAGAGTATAAGCATTTGAACCCACAATGTCACTTATCAAAAATTCTTTAATTTCCAGAATGAGTCCATGAAATGTGCTTCATTGCTTTTACATAGAGATATATATTCCTTGGAGAAAACAGGGCTGGTTTGAGTGTATCTTTTTCATACAGTGATACTGACAGTTTTCCCTATAAGTAGCATCCTTAATGTTACAGGCAGCAATACACTTATGTCTTCTTGGATACAGATACTCACATTAGGGCACAGAAACACACATACACATGTAAGTCTTTTAGCATTCTTCACAGGAGAGAGTTATTTGAATTTCTCTCAATTGCACCACCATATCTTAATTTATGGAGGTGACTGAATTATGAGAGAGAAAGGACAACGCCATGGAAAGAATATTTTTGTTACCACATTTTCCAAGAGGAGGAGGCACACCACATCATGCAGGGCCATGGGGAAGCACTGGGTTTGGGTCAGGAGACAGGAGTGAATGGAAGCCACAGGCTACATTCTTTATTGGGGTGTCTGTGGGAAAGGGAAGGCAGAGCAAGGGAGAGGGCTTAGGGTTGGCTAGTTTAAATAATTCCATTGGGCTTTGGGGTACAGGGGATATTTTTAGTTGTCTAGAACCTGACTTAGGTTGATTTAGGGCAAGGGAAATATTAGTGTGATGTGTGGGAGTTAGATAAAAGAAGCAGTTTCAGATTAAATGCTCTGGATTACAAAGGAGATGCTAACAACTTTGGCCATTAGTTTGGTTCTGTGATTAATGAACACCAAATAGAATCTAAGAAAACAGAATTGGGCTATATATTCATATTATCTTATCGGTTCTTTTGATATGGTGCTGATGCTTCTGTCTGTAGCACATTCCCAGTTTCTCCATGTTTCCATTCTTTACTGCCATGTAACAAACTATCCTAAAATTTTGTGCCTTAAAGCAACTTCCATTTCATTTATTCCACCCCTTCATTTAGGACTCAGCTGGACTGGTTTTGCTTTATGTATAGTCAGCTGGAGTCATTCACTCAGCTGCATTCAGGCAGTGGCTCTGCTGGGCTGGAAAGTCCACTGAGAAAGCTTCAGTCTCCAGTTTTTTGTTGTTTTGCTGCTCCTCCACATGAGCTCCCTTTCTCCATGTGGCTAACTTGAGCTTCTTCATAACATGGGGTGTTTTAATGTTTATTTCAAGAGAATTTTATAGTCTGGCTGCTTGATGTGTATCCAGGCAGGGTTTGGGGAAGACGGTGACAGTGAGAAACACCAGGGATCACTGTCTTGGTCTTGGGCCCATGCTCTTGCCAAATGGTGGGGTCTAAGCCACCCTTGGGGCATTCTGAACCTGAGCTTTCCTAGTAAAATTTGCAAGCCTGAGACAAGTACTTCCTGGGACAAGTATGAGAGTACTTGTGTCTGGCTCCGGCATTTTCACCCAGGTGTAAAGAAGCATTTAAGGGCCACTTGAACAGGGAAAACGGAATGAGAAAGGTGACATGCAGCCCTAAGGATAGAAAAGGGCACTGGCGTGAGAGCCTCATAGGCCCTTGGAAGGTTTCTGTTTAACAGAAACATTCGGATTCCATATATTCTGTCTACTGATACCACTCATCCCTTCTTGACTGCTTCCTCTGTGAGTCAGTGCTAAACTCTCCAGCTATTCTCCCTCCCTCCAAGCTGGGAAGCAGCCTCCAAAGTTACGGCTCATCTCTGCTCACAGTTTTAGCCAGAACATTTCCTGTCTTCCAGGATCTCAGAGCTCCCTCAGAGGGAATGCTACTGGCTCCTTTGTCTGGCTTCCTCCTGAATCCCTCTGCTATGGGGTTGTAGGAAAAGGAACAGGGCAGAATTTGCCTAATCTTATCTGGGTCTCCATCAGACATGCCTGGATGCATGGGGCTGAAGAGTCCAGTGCATTTTAATGTTAAGTGGAAGGTCTTGTACTTTAGAGTCAGAGGGGACTAGAATAATTGCATGGTACAATCAACCTATTTCTCTCCTGAGTTTAGGCAAATCTCTTGGTTCTCAGCTCCAAAGTGCCCATTCCCTTGCATAGTCCTTGCCAAGGGTCAGTGAAACAGTCCATGTCAATAATCTGGCCCAGTGTCTGCCAGGTTATTGACAGAGAAACCTGAGCATTTCTTCCTGGGAGTATTAGGGCCTGGACATGAAAACTGGAGCTGGACACTATCTCTGCCCTAGCCAGGCCTACCCTCCACCCTGAGCTGTGAATGGGGACAATAGCCAGGGTGCTTCCTCCAACATTTCTTATCCCTTCCCTTCATTCCATCTATTGAACATTTGTGGAGCAGCTAATAGACTTTCAGACACCAAAGATCAAAGTAGTAATGAGAGCAGCTCTCCACATGCCCTTGGGAGCTTCTCCTCTAGTGGTGGAGTACATATAGCAGGAGACTCGCATTCCTTCTACCTCCTTTTTTCACTGCATTTCCCCAGTGTGATCCTTTTCCTCTTTCTACTTGAGCCTTGGCCTGTTTCTCTCCTATCTGCCACCTTTCCAATTGCATGGATGACCATTCAATACTATTGTGAAAGACTAAGATTTCCTTAAAAATCTATTAAGTCGTCATTTCACAATGGAAACTGATTCATTATCAGAGAGAGCTAGAACATACTGGATAATTTGAAGAGCATTTGGAGGTACTCTATGCAGCCACCACTTCTAACTTGTATCTCTACATCTGCATCCTGAGTCTTTCACCAAACATTTGTGGAGCCCCAACTCTGGGCCAGGCACTTTGCTAGGTACTAGGAATAGAGCAGCTAGCAAAGCAAAATGCTTCTCTGCATGGACTTAACTTAACATGGAAGGGGATGATGAACAAAGCACTAAATGATATGGTGGCTCATAGTATGATAACTCTATGTAGATGAATGAAGTATAGTAAGAGGTTAGAGATTTCTCACAGAGAACCGGGTACTTTGATGGTTAGGGTAATCAGAAAAGCCCTCTCTGAAAGCCATGGGAGGAGTCAGGCAGCTAACTGGGGAGAAAGCCTTACAAGGAAGAAGGGATGTAAGTTACAAAGGCCTGAGGCCACAACTGATTGATGTGTCTGCAGGAAGAACAGTATGATTACAGCAGAGCAGAAAATTGGAAGAGGCTCGTCCAACAAGTCAGAGACTTCCAGGCAGCAGCTGCAACTTTGCTTTTTATTCTGAGAGAAATTTTTGTAGGGTTTCAAGAAGGGGAGTGAAGGGATGTAACTTTTGCTCTAAACAATTCCTACTACTGAGTGGATAGTATACTACAGGAAGAGAAGACTGACAACTAAGCAGTTAGTTGAGCAGTATGAGTGAGAAAGGAAAGCTGGAATCAAGTGGATAGTGGCAGAATTGAGAAGCCGTGATTTGAATTGGATAAATATTTTAAAAGAAAAGCCAACAGTTTATACTGGCTCAAAGATCAAGGGCCCAACTCATCTGCCAACATCTATTTGAATAATCACATTCAAAGTGGGAAAACAAAATCATTTAAAAATACAAACTTCTTAACAGTTTACTCATTGTTAAGTAAAGAATAATAACCAGTGGTGAAGGCACTAATATCAGGACATGAGCTTGAAGAGTCAAAAACAGGCATGATGCCTGCAATTGGTTATCAGATGTGGGTTTTGCAGAACATTTTATATTTCCCTGGTTTCTTTTTCTTTTCTTTTCTTGTCTTTTCTTTTTTTTTTTTTGTAGAGACAGAATCTCACTTTATCGCCCTCTGTAGAGTGCTGTGGCGTCACACAGCTCACAGCAACCTCCAACTCCAGGGCTTAGGTGATTCTCTTGCCTCAGCCTCCCCAGTAGCTGGGACTACAGGCGCCCGCCACAACGCCCGGCTATTTGTTGTTGAGACACAGCCCAACCCTATGCCCCTGAGCAGAGTGCAATGGCGTCATAGTTCACTGCAACCTCAGACTTGGGCTGTGGGCATTCCGCTGCCTCAGCCTCTGGAAGCCGCTGGGATTACAGGCGCTCGCTGCGGCGCCCCGCTGGGTTTTTCGGTGGGGGGGGGAGGTCTCACTCTCGCTCAGACGAGTCTCGAACTCCTGAGCTCAAGCAATTCTCCCTCCTCAGCCTCCCACAGTGCTGGGATTACAGGCGTGGGTCACCGCGCCCGGCTGGCTATTTTGTTGTTGTTGTTGTTACGGTTTGGCTGGGGCAGAGTTTGAACCCACCACCCTCGCTATATGAGCCACAGGCGCCGCCCCCCCCCCGTTTTTTTTAAGAGAGAGAGAGACAGAGTGTCATTTTGTGACGCACGGTCGAGTGGCGTGGCGTCACAGAGCTCACAGCAACTTCCAACTCTTGGACTCAGACGATTCTCTTGCCTCAGCCTCCCGAGTAGCTGGGACTACAGGCACCCGCCAGAATGCCCCGCTATTTTTTTTGTTACAGTTTGAC